>PVHX01024302.1:0-24271 GCA_004024805.1 Geosciurus inauris
CCATTGCTGAGGCTGGCTTTGAACTCGTGATCCTCCTGTCTCAGCCTCCCAAAGTGCTGGGATTACAGGGGTGCACCACCACACCTGGCTTGTCTTGGTCATTGATCCACCTGGTTATTGCCCAAGATTGTTTTGGCATCATAGAGCTTATGTTTAAATAACTCTTATTTTACTGAGTAATGGCAGCAAAGCACGAGGGTGGTGATGCTGGTGATTTTATCATACTGTATTGTTACAGTTGTTCTGTTTTATTACTAGTTATTGTTAATTTCTTACTGCGCTTAATCTATATATTAAACTTCATTACAGGTATGTATGCATGGGGAAAAAGTCATATACGTAGAGTTTGCTGCTGTCTGGTCTCAGGGATCTTCTGGGGTCCTGGAATGTATTTCCCCTGGGTGAAGGGCACCCTGTACATGAAGGCACCGGTTTGTCCGTTCCCTGGTTGACGTTTGGCTTGCTTCTGGTTTGGCCCTGTTATGAACACGGCCACTATGAACATTCGAGTACAGTCTTTCATGTGGATATGTGTTTTCATTTCTCTTGGGTAAATACCTAGGGGCAGAATGGCCGGATTACGTGGTGGGTGTCTAGTTGACGTTCTAGAAGCTTCCATTGTCTTCCAAAGGGGCTGGACCATCCTGTGCTTCCAAGCATCAGAGCACAATGGCGCTCCCATTGCCCCCATCTTGCCAAGTCCCAGTGTGGCCAGCCGGTGTACTTTTCCGCACTGCTCTCTTTGAATGAGCCCGTACATGGCTGGAGTTTCTGGAAGTCCAGTGCTGGATGCTTGCTTTGTGTTCCAGAAAGGATTATTTGTTTGCTTCTCCATTTCTCTGTCTTTCCCACTGGGATTGGGAGTGGGCTGGGTGGCAGAGTGGCCATTCTTACGGGAGTCTTGGTCACAAAGGCTGGGCACTGCTGTTTGGAGTGGGGACTGGGCTTGCCCTCTGCCCTACTCTGTGACCCCCGAGCTCTAGACCTCTCTCTCTTCCTCACAGATATTGGCCCAGTGACCCTCACGGCGGACCCAGTGGTGTTTCAGAAGGAGCTGAGAGAACTCTATGTGCAGGTGGGCTGCCCCTGCCCCAGGCTGATCTTCTTTGTTCATCTCAGTGCAAAACAGAGGCCCAGGTCTCAGCCCACCAAGGAGCCAAGATGGCGGCTTTCTCCCTGCCCCACTGCCATGGCCTGCCTCTGCTCGGTGGGGGCCTCACAGCCTACCTTAGGGGCCTGCAGAGCTATACTTATTAGGTTCTTCCCTCATTCAGTGAACCAGGTACCTCCCAGAGCCCCTGTACCCGGCACACAGTAGGTGCTTATTCTTTAATGGTGAATGAACAGGATAGAAAGAGGAGGCTCATGTGGGTACCCAGTTGAGGGTATGTGCGGTACCCGAGGGAGAATGTGAGACAGGTCAGTTCCAACCCCCAAAACTGGGCCCAAGCCTGGGTCACATGCCCCATGGCCACATGGGCTCCTTTGCCACACCAGACACCTTGGTTCAGCATCTGTCCTTGGCCCCGCCCACCGAGACCACCAGCTATCTGATGGCCGGGACCCCATCCTCTGCCAGGTCTCCTGCCAGGTCCCTCAGGGTCCAGAACAGGCTCCACATATTGGGGTGGGGGACTCAGTAAGTCATCACGGGGTGAAAGCAAATCAGGAAAGAAGCGTTTGCTGAGAACTCGCCCCGGGAAGTCCTGCTGCTGGGGCTGTGGACGGGGCAGGGGAGGGCGCCCTGCACCGCAGAGGGCCGCGCGGCTGGGCGGGAGGGCAGGAGGTGCCTTCGGTGGACGAACCTGTGGGCTGACCGGGGCAGGTTGCAGGAGGTGGCCTCCTGCTCTCCTCCACCCCTCCCTGCCCGTCTGCGCCTTCGTGCTTTAAGGCACAGCCGTCGGTGGCTCCTATGGGCTGCCTGCTAGATGTCACATCCCTGTCCCCACTTGTAGCACTCATCACATGGTAATTAGACATGCGTGTGGGCTTGGTGGCGAATTGTCTGCCACCCACACATGCACGGCGTGGGCCGTTGCCCTCGCAGGGTGAGAGAGCAGAGTGGCTTCCCTAAGCTTGCCAGGGGTCGGGTGCTGTGTGGTGTCTCTGGAGGGAGAAGCTGGGGCCCCAGTTTGGCCCCTCTGGGGTGGGGGCACCAGGGAAGCTCCAGGTGGCTCCTCACTCCCCTGGCTCTGGAGATGTCTCTGGCTGGATGCCGCCTGGAGGAGGTGGGCAGCAGCTGCTGGTGTGTCCCCACCCACAGGGAGGTGGCGACTGCCCAGAGATGAGCGTGGGGGCCATCAAGGCTGCTGTGGAGGTCGCCAACCCCGGCTCCTTCATCTACGTCTTCTCGGATGCCCGCGCCAAGGACCATCACAGGAAGGAGGAGCTCCTGCGGCTCCTGCAGCTGAAGCAGTCACAGGTGAGCTCTCCTGTCAGGGACACTCAGGTTCCTCCAGGGCCAAGAGGGCTGCCCTCCGTCCTTCTTTACCATGGCTTCATCCCACGTATGGAGAGAGCATCCACTGTATTCCTGGCCTGTGTGAGCACGGGCCCTGCCCCAGCTCCCCATTGGATGGGCACCCCCACAGTTCCCCCTCAGAGACAGGAAGGGGTTCAGCCTAGGCCACTCCATCCTAGCTGGGGCCCTGCCACTTCCACCTGCAGCAGGTGGCCAGGGAGTCCTGAGCTTGGCATGTGCATGTGTGTCTTCCAGGTGGTCTTCGTGCTGACGGGGGACTGTGGTGACCGCACGCATCCTGGCTACCGGGCCTACGAGGAGATCGCCTCCACCAGCTCTGGGCAGGTGTTCCACCTGGACAAGCAGCAAGTGGCGGAGGTGAGGCCTGCTGTCAGGGCGTGGGGAGGACGCACCTGCCCCTGCGCTCCTGGGCGGCTCTGCCTGGTGGTGGAGTAGCTGTTGTAGCCCAGCGGTGCTGGACCACGGCCCCCAGGCAGGGGCAGGAGGCTTTGCCCTCAGGGCATCGTGATGTCGTCTCTCCGAACCCTCCCACCCTCCCTAAAGGCAGGCCCTTTGGGTTCATCAGGCCAAAACTTGGCAGGTAGAGGCTGAGGCTTGGAGAAGCACCCTGGGGTGGGCCCCCTTGGGACAGCGGGACGTGCCAACAGGATGGACCTGGAAATGCGGCAGGAGCCCTGGAGTGGGGCTCCTCCTGCCGAGGGGGATGGGGAGACCGGGAGCCACTAATCTAGGCTGTGTCGCTGGGAACTTGCTGGGCCCTGTGGCCTGCATGCTGCCCTCTGGATTCCCTTGGAGCCCAGCGCTAGCCAGGGGTCTGCCTCCTGTCCTGCCTTGTGCCAAGTGCCTGTCCCTCTCGTCCTCTGGCTCCATCACAGGGCTGCTTATGGGGCCTGCTGTCCCATATGCCCACTCCCACCCTCCCTGCAGGGCCGTGCTGGTGAAACTGGCTAGCGTGCCCATTTCCCCGGTGCGGATTCTCCAGCTTTGGCCGTGTTGAAGCTGCTGTCACAGAGTCACCCAACAGAGTTGGGGTTTGCTGACGCTGACAGTTGGCTTTCCTGGGCTCGTGTGAGCTGGCTCCTGTAAGCCCCTGGCCCTCCTAGAGCAATTCTGCCTCGAGGTCCCTGCCTGTTGCCCACTGGCATGTCCACCTTATGGGACCCTCTGCCTTTCTCACCCCACTGCCGGTGTTTTCCCCTCACCCACCACTCAGCACCTTGCTGGTCCCTGCTCTGCCCACCCCAGGGCCTTTGCTCAGGCTGCACATTCCTCCAACTCCTACCCAGTCACACCCTCTCACAGGAGCTTTCCAGGATTTCCTGTCGAGATTGAGTCCCTTTCACACACTGTCCCAGCTCCCTGTGCTGCATTACATGATTGTCGTTTTATGCTCGTGTGATAATTAAATGTCACTAGGCTGTGAGCTCCCCGAGGGCTGGGCCACATGCGTCCTGTTCGCTCCTGCATCTCCAGCACTTTGCATGGCCATCGGCAGCAAAGCAGGTGCTGGCAAAGTGGCTGTGGAGTGGGTGTCGTGGGGTCCCTGCAGCCCTGGGAAGGGGGAGGTGTGAGGGGCAGAGTCTCCGAGGCTGGCTGTGGGTGGGGGCCAGGCCTGCTCTCGCCTCCGGGAGAGACTCCGTGAGCTGTGTATTTATGAACTGCAGAGAGCGGTCTCCAGGGCCATGTTTAGATTAGCGTGCCTGAACTCCCTGTTGACATATGGCGTTTATGGTTCTCAGTGACACGTCAGCCGCCTTCCCTGGCACAGAGCCCCAGGCGAGGGCGGAGGCAGCATGGAGGGGACAGCTCAGTCCTTGCTGCTAAGGAGACCTTTCTAGGCAACCTCCTGGGGCTGGGTTCCTGCTGGGGCAAACCAGATGTAGGGAGCCTGGCAGGGGCAGGAGGGCGGCGTGCCCAGGTGTCCCTCTTCTGCAGGCAGGGGACCCCGTGAATCACTGGCTCGGGACTGTGGTACCTGGCCTTCTGCCGTGGGAATCTGGCGGGCAGCAGGTGGGACTCGGTGGGACCACTGATGGCCAGGACTGGGTGCCTGCGGGTAGGGGCTGGGCCCTGTCCTTCCTGGACACGGAGCTCTGTTTGTTATCCTAAGCCCCTTCCAGGTGTTCCCAGACATTGGGCAAGCCTGGCAAGGTGCTAGGCCAGCCAAGTCTGGGGTCATCCTCCAGGAAGGGCGAACAGTGCCCTCCACGGGGACTGCAGGGCTCCAGACGGGAGAAGCCTCCCCAGAAGTTGCAGAAGTCCAGAACCCTGCGTGTGTAGTCAGCCCTTCGACCTTTCCTACGCACGTCCCAGGTGCAGTGTGTTCTGCCCACTCTCACGCTCCCTTATTGAGCACCTGCTTCATGCAGGGGCAGCTTTCAGCAGGTGCCCAGGAGGAGGCAGCAGCAGGAGGAGTGCAGGGCCCTCTGCCCTGGGCACTCGGCGCCTCCCAATTGTGCAGTCGGCTCATGGTGCCAGGAGCCCGCTGCACAGTTCTGGGGTATCTAAAGGAAGCTGGAGGCCTCCTCTCCTCACCAGAGAATTTGATGCTGTGACCACGTTTGCATGGACAGGGGACTGTGTTGGAGGCAGACAATGTGGCCCTTGGGCCTCTCGAAGGTGTGCGTTTTGAATCAAGCTTTGGATAGGACCAAGAATCTCCTTGCCCCAGTGTGTCGTCCCAGGCTCTGCCCAGAGCGCACACAGCTCAGTGCACTGTCACCACCTGGGTGACATGGGAGGGCGGGGGGAGGAGAAGGGGCAGAAGAGCTGCTTGTTCCCCAGCCCCCTGCAGCCTCCCCTGGCCTTGGAATCCCTCCGTCTTTTTCCAGGAGGGCACTGGGCCTCTGTCTCCTTAGCCTTCGCCAAGCCCCTCACCCCCAACACATATGGTGGCCCTGGGGCCGGTCCCTTCTCCTGCCCAGCGGTAGCACATGGAATCACAAATTGCCCAGGTTCTGAGGATCAGCTAGGGAAGAGGTGAGCTGATCCTCAGACAGGCAGGGCGAGGGTGGGTGGGGAGATCTGACTGGTGGTTCTGATTATCCAAGGGGCCCAGAGAGCTGACCTCATCCTGGTGGAGGTGGGGCTGGGAGGGGTTGAGGGCCTGGCCACCTACCTGCAGGGTGCTTGGGCAGGCTGTGTGGCCATGGCCTCCCCAGGTGCTCAGTGGAGCTCACAAGGTGGTGAGAGGGTGGAAGGGAAGTGCCTGGGGACCCCCCAGCAGGAGGCCAGGCACTGGGAGGCTCCATGCGAAGCTTAGCAATGGCTAGACTCCCGCACGCCTCTAAGACACCCCCAGTTGCATCACAGTCTCTCTGGGAAAGGGTCTCAGGAAGGCAGAGCCTGGGGCAGTGCCCGCGGTGCCCATCTGGCAGAGGGCACAGCCCCTAAACCGGGCTCTCTGCCCTTCTCCATGCCCAGCCTCTGAGACCTCAGTGCTCTGGTCTGTGGCTCCCAGGCCCATTCGGCCTCCCAGTTCCCTTTGCATTTCCTCAGCCGCCCTGGCCGCCAAGTGTCCTGGAAGGGCCTCTGGGGATGATTTATCTGCCACGAAGTGCCGAGCAGCAGCCATCTGGCCAGGGCAGCAGCGCCAGATCTTTTTGTTCCTTCCCCATTAGCGACTAGGAGATGCGCCCCAGCACAGTGCGGCCCCGGCCCCCGGCCCCCGGCCCCCGGCCCCGGCCCCCGCCCCCGGCCCCCGGTCCCCGGCCCGCTAACATCTGGAAGCTGTAGCCTCTGCCAAGTGAACACTGTGCTTGCTTAATGAAAGCTGTGCTCCCCAATGCCTGCTCTGGAGCCCTGGGGGCATCACGGGTCCAGGAGGCCTTGCTCCCAGGCGGGCCCTGCAGGGGATCTGGACTTGCTGTGGGCAAGAGGGTTGGGGGTCCAGCTCCCCTAAGTCCTGAGTGGCCACATGTGTGCAGAGTGGGCTGTTTCATCGTGGGGTCACTGGGTCGCTACCCTATGTCCCTGCCCTCTCTGTGGCTGGGTAGCCTGAACTGCATCTTCCCTCCACCAGAACATTCTAGAAGGATCTTGTTACAGCCTTTGCAACTCAGCAGCGGGTGGGCTGGCTGGGTAATTGCGACCTGCTGCCGCCACCTCCTCCCCGTAGCTCCGCTCAGTTAGGATTCCCTCCTGAGCCCTGGCCAGTCCTCCCCTGAGGATGGACAGTGGACACAGGACTGCCTCTTCGCTGTTGTGGAGTGGCTCTCTCTGCCAGCCTCTGCCCTCCTTCGTGTGGGAATCCCTGCTGCTCCTAACAGTCTACTCCCACATGGACAAAGAGCCTCATCCCCCTCCTCGCCAAGACAGGTGGGACTTTTTCAAGAGACACATTACTTAGAAAGCTGGGCAGAAACAGAAGAACCAAGTAGCTCCAAGTATAAAAACATGAGTTTTCAGAACACTGAATTCTCAGGCTGTGATAACTGAAATCTTGCCACATATGTTTTAGCTCAGTCTGAACAGAACACACTCATTTTCTAAATCTCAGGCAATTCTTTCAATTGCTTTCTTTTCCCCTTCCCTTCCCCAGAAGATCACATGGTAGCTGGAGCTGCAGGACTGATTTGGAGCCAGCATGGCTGACAGGTGGCGTGTACAACACCACTTCCCAATCCCATGTCCATGGCAGATTTGCTCATCTATCACAGAACTTTTTCTCTTTTTTTTCAGTACCAGGGATTGAACTAAGAGGTACTCAACCACTGAGCCACATCCCCAGCCCTATTTTGTGTTGTATGTAGAGACAGGGTCTCACTGAGTTGCTTAGCACCTCGCTGTTGCTGAGGCTGGCTTTGAACTCGCGATTCTCCTGCCTCAGCCTCCCTAAGTGCTGGGATTACAGGCATGCGCCACCGCGCCCGGCTATCACAGAACTTTTTATAACTGAGGCTGAATGTGGCTTCCCATTGTTTTTTCAAGCCCCTTGAGTTGACTGCAATTGGCAGAAACAGTGTACCTCTGTGCCTGCTCAGGTGTTGGTTCGAGTCATGTGTATTGTCAATTTAAAAGTGATTTTTATTTTGAAAATTACTACAAAGAAATTAAAAGATATGGAAAAGTAAAAAGAACATACCTATTACAAGATCTAACAACAGTTAACATTCTTGCTCAACGTGTTTTGTCTATCTCTACACTTTGAAGTCACGACACCATGCCCACATGTAATTTATTGTGTATTTTGTTTCCAGCCTTGGGGATCAAACTCAGGTCCTTGCACATGCTAGGCAAATGCTCTACCACTGAGCCACATCCCTACCCCTAGCATAGATTTCTAAAGAAAAAATACCATCCACCATAGCCTACAGTGTTATCACGTAAAATTAATACTACTTTCTGAGCATCATCAGGTTCCTGGACTGCATTTGAATTTATCTGATTTCCTTGTTTTTTTTTTTAATAGTAGTTTTGGTTGGGACAGGGTTTGCTCAAGTGCTGTACATTTTATTTGATTGTTAGGTCTGTGAAGCCTCCTCAAATCTGGAGCCATCTAAGGAACGAAGTTGCTGGAGGGGAGTTGGTTTGTCCCAGCCCCAGGTTCTGGATTCATCTGATTGTTCCTTGTGGTGTCACGGATTTTCCCTTTGCTCCCTATTTCCTGCCTGAGCTGGGCTGGTCGCAGGGCCTGGTTGGATGAAGGCTGACATTCTTGGCAGGAATGATTTGTAGTTGGTGCTGTGTGTACTTTCTGTGACATCACATCAAGAGGCAAATCGTGTCTGTCTCGCTCTTGCTGATGATAAGCACGATTATGGGTTAAGGTGAAGACAGCCAGCTCTGCGATACAAGGCCCCATTTTCCCGTCTGACTCCTGCAGCCTGGGGCTAAGGCCTGGCTCCAGTCTGAGGCTTAGCCCTCCTGCAGATCCTTGCCTGGAATGGCTGTTCCACAGGGTTTCCAGAGCCATGCTTCCTAATTGCATCATCCCTTCCCCATTTATTAAGTGGGCGTCCTCCCAAGAGGAGCTTTTATTCATCAGAAGGGATGATTTGGCTTCTCTGAAGCACACACATCCCCATTGAAAAGGCAGGAATCACACTGAGTTCTTTTTCGGGATTTAGGAAATCACTTTCAGCGGTCGCAAGGATGGTTTTACTGTTTCCATTTTGGTTTCTCTTTTCCCAGTACCTTCGGGCCACATGGATTACATAATTCAGTGTGTTTCCATTGTTATAGTTATTCTTTTTTGGGCTCAAGTTGTCCCAAATTTAGCCAGTGGGATGCCTGCAAGCTGGTTCCTGTGTTCTTTTGTGTCCCCATTTGTCTGTGAGAACTTCTTTGCTTTATGGAATAACCAATTCTTCCAGGCTTACCTCACCAGTTACCTGCCCCAGGCCTGGAATTAGCCATTCTCCAAGGAACACCCATGGAGGGTGACACTTAGAAGCCAAAAAGTGGCCCTACTAGTCATCACTGATGTTGGGATTTGGGGACCACATTGCCTCTCCATCATCTGAGTTCATACTATTTCTAACTCATATTTCACACTGCAGATTTTGTACTTGGTTTATTTGATCTTGTTCTTGTAGCTATCTTATATTTGGCTATAAGATAAATTCTTGATTGGAAAATGTTAGCATCTTCACTTGATTTGCGTTATCCTATGAGATATAGAGTTTCAAAGTCACGCTGCTTGATGGCGCTGCCAGCTTGCAACCCCCCATACATCTCTGCAGATCTTTTGTCCTTGCCTGCCTCCTGCTGAGACGCATGGGGGGAGGGGTTCTGAAGACACCTGGGCATGTCTCTCCGTGGTGCTATAACCAGGTAGAGAGCTGTCTGGTGCACTTGGTGACTTTTCTTTCAGCTTCAGGGTGCGCGCAGGACACTTCTGGAGGTAAGTGGCCTGAAAAGAGGTGGCTCACTCTTGAGGGCTCCTTCTTTCCTGATTTCCTTGCTGGACCCAGGGAGACCTGGCTATTGCAAAGGAGGAGACGTGAGCTGGGGAGGGGGAGAAGGACCGAGATGTCTGGAAGGTGAACCTGATGGCCCATTCAGGAGCAAGTGTCCTACCAGATCCACACACAGGCCACAGATGCTTCCTGAGCACCCTCTGTGCCAGCCAGTGAGCTGGAAGCTCAGACCACCTGGGGCTGGCAGAAGGCCTCTGCCCCTGTGGAGCTCCCAGGTCAATAGGAAAGAGAGGCATTATCTAAGCATTTCCTGCTGCTATACCAAAATAGCAGCAATTGGCTGTGACCAGCCAATTTATGAAGAATAGAAGTTTATCTGGCTCCTGATTCTGGAGGCTAGCATGCCTGAGAGCCTTGTGCCATGGCATCTGCTCGGCATCTGGCGAGGGCTTCTTGTTGCTTCGTGACATGGTGGAAGGCATCACATGGAGGGCCACACAGCCTGCCAGCTCCAGTCTGCCTGCCTCTTCCTACAAAGCCACTAAAGCTCCCATGGGGCCCTGCCTTCGTGACCTCATCTAAGCCACATCACCCACAAAGCCCCACCTCCAAACGCCATGAGCACACGGATTCAGGGATGAGGTTTCCAACTCATGAGCTTCTGGGGACACATGTGAACCACAACCAGCACAAGGCCAGTGTAAATCATCGGGATGCAGATTGCTGCAGAGGAGGAGGATGGACAAGGGACAGAACCTGTTTGGAATCAGAGAGGCCACCTCAAGCCAAGAAAGGAAGAATACCCTGGAACTGGTCAGCAGGGAGGAGGCAGCAAGGAGACTGGCGTGTGTGGGTGGTGCTGCCTGGTGGGGTCTGGCACAGCAGGCCCAGGGAAAAAATGGGTGCGGTGACCTTGCGTCAGGCGGCTGGGCTGCAGAACGTAAGGCCTTGGAGACCATGTTAGGATTTGGAGAGACTAAATAATTTTGTGCTCAATGAAGTTCATCTTAGACTAGATGAAGGGCTGTTAACATGAGGTCTGTGCACTTGGAGGGGTGTTCCCCAATAGTTACCACATGGCTTGGTATAGTAGGCAGAGGGTCCTTCCTGCTTATCTGATTTTCAGTGCGCCTGGCCCAGAACATGCAAGAGTCTAGAATGAATAAGCAATTTCAGCAACCAGGTGACAGTGTGAAGTCAGTCCACTACTAACTCCTATTTCTGTGGGTATGGAAGAGACTCAGTCTTTGTGGCAGAGCCTCTGGGTCTTACCTAGAGAACCTGGCTTGCTGGGGGGAGAAGTCCGTGTTCCTTGGGGACTGTCATGGACAACCTGGGTAGGGCAGATTCCAGGTCTCCAGTGTTCCAGGTCTCCCTCCAGGCATGGGAGGCACCAGAAGAGCTTTCCAGAGGAGGTGACAGGTGCCGAAGAAACTGTCAGATGCAGAAGTTGGGAAAAGCCTTCCCAGTTGCAGGACAGCTCCTGCCCCTATCCCCTGGCCCCGCTGAACCCTCTGGATGGCTCCACTCAGGTGTCACAGTTCAGAGCCCATGGAAGCCAGGAGGGTGACATGGTGGGAATCTGGCCTTCTAGAGGATAGTGGGGAGTGGGCAGCTGTTAAGGTTTGGATGTGACGTGTCCCCCAAAAGCTCACACGTAAGACAATGCAAGAAAGTTTGGAGGAGAAATGACTGGGTCATAGCCTTAACCTAATCCGTGGATTGATCCCTGATGGGATTCACTGAGTGGTAACTGGAGGCAGATGGCCCATGTGTGGCTGGAGGAGGCAGCTCATTGGGGGTGTGGCTTGGGGTGTATATTTGTACCTGGTGGGTGGAGTCTCTGCTCTCTGATCACCATGTGAGCTGCTTCCCTCCGCCACACTCTTCTGCCATAATGCTCAGCCTCACCTTGAGCCCCAAGGAGTAGAGTCTGTTGTCTGTGGACTGAGACCTCTGAAACCGTGAGCCCCCCATAAACTTTTCCTCCTCTGCAGTTGTTCTGGTTGGGTCCTTCAGTCATAGCAGTGAAAAAGCTGAATATAACAGTGGACTTGGGCCCCTGGGTGGCTTGTATGGGACCGATTCTGAACACAGCTGGCAGCTAGTTAGGAACCTGCCTCAGGTGAGCCGGATTGAAGAGCACCTGCAGCATCAGCTTCTCACCTGTACCTTCCAGGTGCTGAAGTGGGTGGAGTCAGCAATCCAGGCTTCCAAGGTGCACCTGCTGTCCACAGACCATGAGGAGGAGGGCGAGCACACATGGAGGATCCCTTTTGACCCCAGCCTGAAGGAGGTCACCATCTCACTGAGTGGGCCTGGGCCTGAGATCGAAGTCCGGGACCCGCTGGGTATGGACTGCCCTTTGGACCTAAAACAGCTGGAAACCTAGGATGTGACAGAGTGGCAGGGGGTTCAGACCCCCAGCTCCTGGAGTAAGGAAGTAGGGGTGGGCGCCAGGTGGATCAGAGAGGGTGTCCCTGGTGAGCGGGAAGGAAGAAGGCTGATAGCAGCTGTGGTGGGATCTGGGATATGGTGACCCCCTTCCTGGGAAGGCCTGGGCTGGGTTTGGTGGGCTGTGGGCTCCTGGGCGGGGTGGGACAGGGACCGAGCAGCCCCTGGGGCTTCCACAGGGAGGATCCTGCAAAAGGACGAGGGGCTCAACGTTCTCCTCAACATTCCTGACTCGGCCAAAGTTGTGGCCTTTAAGCCTGAGCATCCTGGGCTCTGGTCCATCAAGGTAGGGGACACGGGGCTGCAGGGGAGGGGGGTGACCAGCTTCCCTGAGCCAGAACCATCTCCCTACTGCCTCCCTGGGAGCCCAGGGCATGGGCAGAGATGTTGGTGTATCAGGAGGAGTAGGTTCCAGGAACGGGAGCGTCCTGCTTTGCACAGGTGACAGGGAGTAAATGGTGTGGCATTAATTTGGGAACTTTCAAGAAGGACTTGGGGAAACAACTTCAGCATTGGGAGGCGGATGGGCAAGCTGGCTTTGGGCTCAGGACTGTCGTGTGAAGAATGTGTAAAAGAAGCAAGGGTAGCTTTGGGAGGCCTGGGGGACAGGGCTGCAGGGCACCTACTGTTACCTGCCAGGTGCTGTAAGCCAGGGTCTAGGGCAGGCTCCACAGAGCATCTTGGGGTGGAGCAGCCTGCTGCCTCGGAAGGGTGTGAGCTCCTGCTGATTAGACAGGCATGTACCGAGCACCTGCTGGGTGCCAGGCATCATGGTACATGCCAGGTGAAGGGCGGCGCTGACCGCCTGCCTTTCCAGAGCATCTCTGAGCCCAGAGCCTCTAGTGCTGATGAAGAAGGCCAGGCAGGGATTTGGCCTTGCAGGGGGCAGACTGGGCCTGCAGGTGTTGGAGAGAGCTGAAGGGAAGAGCAGCTTCTGGAAAGAGATTGGGGTGTGAGGGGCTGGGATTGTGGCGCAGTGGTAGCGTGCTCGCCTAGCACGCGTGAGGCACTGGGATCGATCCTCAGCACCACATAAAAATAAAATAAAGCTATTGTGTCCACCTAAAACTAATAAATAAATAAATAAATATTTTTTTTTTAAAAAAAAAGAGAGATTGGGGTGTGAGCTGGGGCTTCTCCTTCCCCTGGGAGCAGCGAGTTGCCATGTGTGTGCAAAGGCAGGAGGGCCGTGTCTGGCTCAGGCCTGGCCAGGTCAGGTTGGCAGCCTCCTGGCTGGTGCTGGGGTCAGACACCTTGGTGACATGGGCCGGGACCTGTGCTAGGTCTATAGCAGCGGACGCCATTCTGTGAGAATCACAGGCATCAGCAGCATCAACTTCCGAGCTGGCTTCTCCACGCGGCCTTCTTTGGACCTCAACCACACCATCGAGTGGCCCTTGCAAGGTACTGTGTCTTGTGTCTCCCCTGCAGACAGGGGCTCAGCTTCCAGAAGTGGTGGGAGGCTGGGGGCAGGCCTGACCATGTGTGACCACAGAATGGGCCCTGCAGAGGGGAAGCTGGGCTGTTCTCCAGACCACAGGGATGTCAACTGAGCTGTGGGCCAGCATTCTCTCCATCAGCCCCAGCCCAGGTGACATAGTGACATTTTCCTTAAGAATATCCTCCCAGCCTCCAAAAATGCCAGGACCCTCATTTGTCCCCTTTACTATGGAGCACAGCTTCTCTCTTTTCCTTTTGCTAAAACTTGTCTGTCAGTGAGCATCAGCCTAGTCCAATAGATCAACTTCTGAGCTGAAGGACTGAAGGTCCTGGGGGACATGTGGATGCCCTTGAGGCTGGTGGAGGCTGGAATAGCCAGGAGTAGGGGACATTGAAGTTGGAGGCACATTTTCCTGATTGGAAGCCACCCACCAGGGTCTGAGGATACCTGAGGCTCCCCAGATGCAGGAGAAGCCTGGGCCCCAGGGCAGGTGGGGGCTTCTGGCTCAGGCAGCCCTGAGCTGTGTGCCAGAAAATACTATCTGGTGGCAAGTCAGGGTCCCAACTTATAGTCTGGGAAGCATGGTCCCTTGCCATGGGCCAGTCAGAGGGTGCTGCTGGGATTAGCTCAGAAGGGAGCCTGGGAGGGGCCTGGACCATGTCAGAGCAGGCTAGACCATGAAGAGGGACCCCAGTGGTATGTGCCAGACCTGGGGGGACTTGTTTGCAAGTCTGCATCTCCCGGGGGTTATTTGCAGCAGGTCTTCACGGCTTCCCGGCCAGGACCAGCAGTTCCATCTTCAGAGTGAAAGGGGGCGGTGAACTCGTGTTTGTTTTGCCAGTGTCACAGCAGGGAGAGGCAGGGAAACTGAGGCCCTCCTTCAAAGTGAGCAAAGAAATTCTAAGTGTAGGGCTAGAGTGGGGACTGAAAGTGACCTGTCCTTAGGGCCAGTTCCTAGTGGATGTAGGTGAAGGGAGCTGCATGGACCCTCTTAGGTTCCAGCTTCCAATAAAGATGTGGATACCAGATGTGTTTGGAAAGAAGAGAGACGGTGGGGCACTTGTAAAGCTGAACAGTGACTGGCACCTGGACCCAGTGCTGGGGACATTGGGGCATGGGGGGTCTATGTCTAGCTGGAGAGTGATGCCTGGACCACAGGCAGCAGCCACTGCACTCCGTTGGCTGATGGTTGAGAGAGGGAGGGAGGTCGCATCGACATGCTTGCCTTCTCAAAGCGGCCAGGGCTTCTAGTTCTTAAACACCCTTTCCAGATTGTTTGGTGTTTTTTCAAAAAAGTTAAGGCATCCCAGGGACCGCACCAGCTATCCCCAGTGCTGTCCATGGATGATCTCTGAAGAGAAGACATTAATAACTGGAAAAATGGAGGGATCTGATGGAAGTTCCCAGATCAACTAAGGAAGTTAGGAAACTTGAGTCCAGTTCCGTGTCCTCTGTGACAGTGGGGAAAGCACCACATTCTATCCAGATAGCAAAGCAAAGCGGAGCTGAGAGAGGGCACAGCTGAGAGAGTCCCCAGGCCAGCCTGTGCCCCAGCTCTGAGGCCACTCCCGGATGCTTGTCTGGTGATGGTCAGCACCAGAGTCCATGGGGGGCTGGGCGAGAGGCCCGCCCTTCCCAGTCCTGCCCACCAGGTCTGCATCTGCAGGGGGCAGGGGACATGGGTTGGATGGACAACCGTGTATCAGCACCATGGACAGCACCAAGGTCCCCTTCTCCTACAGGGAGAGGGACACACACAGGGATAGGTGGTGAAGTGGGGGAGCAGGCGCAGGAGAGCCAAACAGACTGGGCTTCTGAGCAGTGGCCTGAGAGCCCCGAATGGCAGACCCTCACCCAGACACTGGCATCTTGTTCCTCGCCCTCCTCCGCAGGGGTGCCCATCTCCCTGGTGATCAACTCTACGGGCCTGCAGGCGCCTGGCCGCCTGGACTCGGTGGAGCTCGCACACCACTCAGGGCGGCCCCTCCTGACTCTGCCAGCACAGCCTCTCTCCAATGGCTCTGCCTATCAGTTGTGGGGCGGGCCGCCCTTCCAAGTGCCCCAGGAGCGCTTCTATCTCAAAGTGAAGGGCAAGGACCACGAAGGAAATGCCCTGCTCCGAGTCTCTGGAGTTTCCTACAGTGGAGTGGCCCCAGGTGAGTGGTTGGCTCTCTGGTCCCCCAGCTCCTTGGCTACTCAGAGCCCCATTTCTTTCTGGATGCCTCCCTGATTAGACTGGATTAGGAAATATTTACTCATTACACTTCTGTGGACAGTGGTTCCCTGCAAGGCATTACTTTAAATACTGAGATGCTCCAAATGTGGCCCTCGGTTCAAAGATTTAAAACAAAGGCATCATCCACCCATCCATGTATCCATCCACCCTTCCACCCATCCATCCATCCATCTATCCACCCATCCACCCACCCATCCACCCATCCATCCATCCACCCATCCACCCACCCATCCACCCATCCACCCACCCACCCACCCACCCACCCACCCACCCACCCACCCACCCATCCACCCACCCATCCACCCACCCATCCATCTATCCACCTACTTATCCACCCCCCACACACCCACCCATGCATCTGACCTTCCTTTGGAGTGTGCCCTCTGCATCAGCCATGGTGCTGAGCACTGAGCGCAGCTAGGTGGGGCAGACATGGGTGCTGGCTCTTCCACAATCAGTCACCACCTGATCATCAGCATGGGGATACTATTTTTGTCGCTATTTCCAGGACTTGCCATTGGCTTGTCCTGGGCCATGCACCTGCTCTGTGCTGGCTCCCTGCCAGCTCACAGCAGATCTGAGAGGTGACCCCGCCTCCAAGAGTCCCCCACAGAGGAGTGCTGGTGTGTGGATGGCACCCATCTCTGTGAGTTCTGAGTGGTGTCCCTGATTTAGAGCTGAGTAGACTGAGACCACCTGGGGCGGATCTGCGGCTGTACAGGCTCATGAGAGCTGCAGGGGCCACCTCAGGACGCCGTGCTGGGCACGGGCCTGTCCTCACTGGCAGCTGCTGCTCCCGTCCAGTCAGCGTAGGAGCAGGGCGTTCTGCCATTTCGGCTTTGGCCTGCTGTGTTGGCTCCCATGTCCGGGGCTTTGGGCTGGCCTCCTGTGTGTCCCTGAGGTCTCATCTTCCAGGCGGGAGGCTCCTGGGGGGCAGGGGGTCTTCAGCTTTGCAGTGTGCTGCTGGTCCTGGGGGTGGCATCTGGGCTCACCAGCCACTGGGCCCCCTCTGTGCTTCACTGTCCTCCTCTGCCACGACCCTTCCCTTGGAGGTGCCTGGGGGGGAGCTCCCAGGGGAAGCAGCACTGATATCCCACATACTTCTTTGTGGGGGATCCCCTCAAGGAGCAGTTCCTCTGTCCTCTCCAAAAGAGGATGCAGACAGGGAGGGCCTCCTCCTGAGGCTGCCCATGGTGCCCATGGACTTGAAGACCTGGGTAGGGCACCTGGAGGCCTCCTCTCCTAGCCTCCCGGCCTCCACTACTTGCTATGTTTCTTGGCCTCTTCCCTTGGTCTTTGGAGCCTTTAGGGGAATCTTTGGAAGGGCTTTCAGCAGGGGGCTAAGGACTGGCCCCTGCTCTTTCAGCTGGACCCAGGGGTCTGGATTAGCTCTGGGTGTTGGTCTCCATCTCAGCCCTGGGTGGGAGTAGGGTGGGGGTGTCGTGTGGTGTTTTCTCCCTCCTGCTCCAGGTCTGGAGGCTGGGAGCGCCCTTCGCACCAGCAGCTCTGGGTTGGGGATGTGAGGGTGGACCTAGGGTCCCTGGGTCTTTTTGGCTCCTGGAGGGGAGAGCAGGCGGGCTGGCAGAGCTCCTGGCGGGTGTGGGTGAGCGCGGTTGCTGCACACAGCTGAGGCTGTGGCTGGATGGCCCCACAGCCCTGTCCCCTGGGACATGGCAGGAAGCCTGGAGCATGATGTCACCGCCGCCCTCCTCACCCCGCCATGCTCCGAGGAGGTCTGGAGTATTGTCTCACCCTTGGAGCATCCCATGGCTCCTCTCCCTCCTGGCTGGGAGCGGGGAGGGCAGGGGAGGCTCCAGCACAGCGGGGTCACCAGCACCCGTGGGCTGTGGCAGGGGAGCCTCCAGACTCGCCTGCTGAGGGAATTCCAAGAGCTGAGGCAAGCGCCTGTGTCACCCCAAGACCAGGGTCAGGCCAGGGGGGCAGTGGTGTCTGGGGGGCCCCAAGGGGCTCATCACGAGCTGTGAGACTTATTGAAGTCTTATCTCAGAAATGCGTGTGAATGTTGGATTCACAGCCACGGTCCAACTGTACTTATTTTTAAAAGAAAAAAAGTCCCTCCAACAGATATGGGCAAGCGGACCCTCCAGGCAGCGGCGCCATGGCGGGACCCCACCCATGCCCCTGGGGAGCCTGATCCAGTCTGGACAGCTTCTTGCCAGAGTGCAGAACTGGTCCTGTGTGCTGCTTGGGGAGGGCCCAGCCACCCAGACACCAGGATGCATTGGGCTGTCACTGAGAGTGCTTGGGGGCCCCATGTGTGTGTCAAGTGCTTGCCCATGCCCCCCTCTACCACGCATGGAAACAGCACCACGCGGTCAGTGCCACGGTGACCCCCGTTTGACAGAGGTGGAAACAGGCTGAAGGTGACTTTCTGCTTCTGGGGAGCACCGTTGGGTGGAGTCTGGGGCTAAGCCCTGCTGGCCTCAGGCTCCTGGTGCCTCCCTGTGGGTCTCCATGGCTGGGTGTGCAGAGGGCAGGCTTTCAGGGCTGCTAGGGAGCTCTGAACCCCTGTGCTCGCCCACAGGTGCCCCCCTGGTCAGCATGCCACCCCGGATCCACGGCTACCTGCGCCAGCCCCTGCCGGTCTCCTGCTCTGTGTACAGCTCCCTGCCCTTCCGGCTGCAGCTGTGGCGGGATGGAGCCAGGCTGGGCGAGGAGAGGCACTTCCAGTGAGTGACTGACAGCTGGCTACTGTCCCCTCCTGAGCTGCTCTGGAGACATCTCAGGGGAGTGGGTGGCAGGACAGAGACCTTGTTCTTGGTGGTGTCGTCTTCCTGGGCAGCCCACCCTGAGGACCTCCAGCACATCCAGGGGTGGGGGAGGGGGATTCCACCACCTCCAAGCTGCCAACCCACCCTCAGTGACCTTCCTCAGCTCCTGGAAAATTCAACCCACGGGTGGGGGGGGGCAGCTGATGGGTCAGGTGACCCAGACCCTCTCCTTATGGATGGGAGCCCAGAATTCAGAGAAGGGAACTCAGGGCATACCGAGGAGTTTGCATGCCTTGGGTTCCTGCCACTTACCCTTTCTGAGGATTTGGGGGTCTCTCCTCTGAGCAGGGTCAGGGGTCAGGCTGGGGTCAGTATGATGGCACCTCCTTTTCTCCACAGGGAGTCAGGAAACAGCAGCTGGGAGATCCCCCGGGCCACCAAGGCAGAGGAAGGCAGCTACGAGTGTGTGGCAGTCAGCAGGGCTGGCACTGGACGGGCAAAGGCCCAGGTTCTCATCACAGGTATGCCCCTGCCCCGTGCACTCCTCCCCCGTCTTCCCAACCCTTCCCTCTGAGATTTCCTCCCAGCAAGTCTCCATCATGGGGTGGTGCACTGACCGGTCAGCGGCTGGGTGCTGTGCCTCACCCTGAGTGTGGTGTCTGTGCCTCACCCTGAGTGTGGTGTCTGTGCTGCCACCTGCCTGCTGATTACCCTTGGGGCCTCTTGCCCAGCACTGGCCTGTGAGTCTCAGTGGGAGGAAGGCCAGGCAGTTCACCACAGGTCACCGTCCTGCCCAGCCTTGGTCCTACCATGATTTCTTGGTCTGTCATTTGGGCTTGGCCAGCCCCATGCCCTCTCGGGGGCCACCATCCCTCTTGCAGTTCCTGTCCTTGAGTGCCTCCAGGCCCTACCAGGACAGTACCATCGAGCTTGGGATGATTAGAAACGCCACAAACCATCTCAGAATAAAATTGACTTTATTTTAAAAATTGCAGTCTAGGTGTTCTTGTAGAGAAGAAGGGAGACCCGGCTTAAGGGCTACCTTTTGATTATAAAAATTCGCACATGCCCTAGAGGGAGGCTGGGGACAATGGGCAAGGGCCGAGCCTCTGGAACCTCGAAGGCACGGCATTTTGATTTATTCACTTTCCCACCTTGTCCTATGTTTGCATCTTAATGAAAATGAAGTGATCATAGATGCTTTCCAACCCAGGCCTTTTTTTGTTTGTTTTTGGTGCTGGAGATGAAACCCAGGGTTGCTCTACCCCTGAGTTACATCCTGAGTCCTTATTTTGAAGCAGAGTCTTGCTAAGTTGCTTAGGGCCTCATTAAATTGCTGAGGCTGGCCTTGAACTTGTGATCCTCCTGCGTGGGTGGGACGACAGGCATTGTCATTGCGCCCAGCAGGGCATTTACCACTTAACAGTATAGCAAGCGCACCTCTGTGACTTTAACAAAATTCAGCTATTCGTAAACGACAAGAGCAGAAAAGGACAACAGTGAGACCGCCATGCCCGTCACTCAGACTCAGCCATCACTGATGTTCAGCTGTATTTGCTTTTTCTCTGTTTTGTTAAAATATTTTAAACCAAATGGTAACTATCCCAACATTTCCATGCCCCTTAAAAACAGTCGATTGTCCTGTACGACAGAGTTCCCGGGATCACACCCGGCAGTGACACCTTGGTCCCATTCAGTTGTTGTCCATAGTCAACTGTCCCCATTTGTCCCAGAGTGACATCGCTCATTGGTTTCTATAGTGTCGTCTCTCGTGGCCCCGGAGCACACGTGCGCTTGGCATGTGGCTGTTGGGGTGCAGCTGTCTCGGCTGGTCCTCAGGCCTGGTGCCTGTGCTGGGAAGTCTCTGATCTTGTCCCTGCACCCTTTGCTCCCAGGCTGTTCAGGTGGCTCTTCCTCCTTTGCGGCAGGGGTCTGTCTGCTGGGACTGGCCTGCGGTGAGCAGCCCTGCTCCGGCCTGGAGTCCAGTGCAGCTCTTTCCTGCCTGTTTCTCAAGGGCTTATTCCCCGGGGTGGAATTACCAGCTCCAGTGGTGTGAAGAGCAAGAGCTTGTTAAGCCCCGGCTGGCGGGGCAGGCGCCTGTCTCCTCAGCCCCCGGGCGTGTGCGGGGGTGAGCCTTCCCGGGCGAGGCATCTGGGACGTGGGGCAGATGCTGGCCAGCGTGTCCTGTGTCATGGGGACAGGTGTCCCCCACGTCAGCCCCACGTCCTTCCTGTGCTCCTGTTGTTGCAGATCCCCCACCGCAGCTGGTCCCTGGCCCTAACGTGACTGTGTCCCCCGGAGAGACCGCCATCCTGTCATGTCAAGTCCTGGACAAAGCCCCCTACAATCTGACGTGGGTCCGGGACTGGCGGGTCCTGCCAGCCTCCAGGGACCGAGTCACCCAGCTGGCTGACCTGTCCCTGGAGGTCAGCAGCGTCATCCCCAGTGACGCTGGGCGGTACCAGTGTGTGGCCAGCAATGCCAATGGGGTCGCCAGGGCATCCACCTGGCTCCTGGTGCGAGGTGAGGCTCTTCCTGCTGCTGCTGTCCCCCACGTCCACCCTCTCTAGCTGGATCCCCTCTGACAGCCCATCTTTTCATCCCTCTGCCCAGACAGCATCCCTGGTGGGCAGCAACAGCCGTTTCAATGTGTTCTGAACCTTTAGGTAAAGAAGATTCTGTAGCCTCCTAGTCAAAGCCTGGTGTTTTTTTTTTTTTTTTTGCTGTTGGGAAGTTCATTCTAATATCTAACCTAAATGTCTGCTGCTGTAGACTAGCCAGTTTCACTGCATCTTATCCTTTCCCCACACCTTCCCTCTGCCCCAGTGTACAGGAACCCTGTGAAAGTGCAGAGATCAAATCTGAATAGCACAGACAGCACAGCCTGGACCACATGGGGGAGGAAGGGGCAGCAGAAAGCGCCCCCCTGGGTTTTAAGGCCTGGATGTGGCGTATGTGTCTCCAGGACTTAGCAGACCCTCTTCCTTGGGGTGCTATTTCTCCAAGCATAAAAACGGACTACTTAACAAGCATGTCTTGTGCCAGTAACCCTTGATTGGCAGCCTGGAGTGTGTTGAACAGGATTCAGAGGCCCTATCTTGGCCCTGCAGGGAGACATCTGTTATGTCTGCTGGGTGTGGGGGGCTGTGTTGGCCTTTCTAGAAGAGCCTCCAGGAGGCTCTGTGCCTCACAGTCTGTCTGATGAGAGCTCCTGAGGGTCAGGAGGAGCCTAAGTATGGGGCCATTCTAGGGCAGCCTGGGGGTCCACCTTGAGGTCACTGGAGGCGGGACCATTCCCAACCCTGGTGGCTGCCTGACATCTTCAGAAGCTTCTCAAGGCACCCAGATCAGGCAGCCTCTGTGGGCAGGGGGTTCCCAGGCTGGGGCACAGGACGTGTACCTGGGGGGCCGCCTGGTCCTCACCTCGTTCCCCAGGCAGCCATCGGGATCTGGGGCCTTGGCCTTTGCTTCCTCCGTCTCCCTGTCTGTGGCTGTGGAAGGGGAAGGGCCTGGGGCTGGGTACTGGGGACAGTTCTGACATCCTGCACCATCTGTCACTCTGGGCCACAGAGGCCCCACAGGTCAGCATCGACACCAGGTCCCAGCACTTTTCGCAGGGCGTGGAGGTGAAGATCAGCTGCTCAGCCTCAGGGTACCCGACACCCCACATCTCCTGGAGCAGAGAAGGCCTTGCTCTGCAGGAGGACAGCAGGTGAGGGGCTCAGGACACAGAGCTATAGCAGCAGGTGCACACATTTGCAGAAGACCTCCTGGGCCTTGGTCTGGAAGTGGGGGAGTGGCATATGTCTGCCCTTCCTCCTGGGATGTGTAAGACTTGGGAGCATCACCACTTTGGAGACGTAACAGTGCCACAGTGTGGTTAGGAGCTCAAGCTCCGGAGGCCAGCCTCTGTCCTTCAGGCTGTGTGACCTTGACCAATTTGCTTTCCCTCTCTGAGCCTCATGAATTAAAAAAGGGAATATATGTAAAGTGCTTAGCACATGGTTTGGCCCAGAGAAGGTCGCCAGTGATTGCACAATGGCAATCACTAGTGTGGTTAATTAATTTGTTGTTAATGACCATGGAGTTACTCCTTATGTGACCAGCATGTTTTTTATGGCTCAACTCCAGAATCCACGTGGATACCCAGGGGACCCTGATCATTCAGGGATTAGCCCCTGAGGATGCTGGGAATTATAGCTGCCAGGCTACCAATGAGGTTGGCAAGGACGAGGAGACGGTCACTCTCTACTATACAGGTACTTGGGCCACTGCTGTCTGCAAGAGCGACCCCTCCCGCCTGTCCACATATTTATTGAGCGTCTGTGATGTGGCAGGCCCTGGGACCCAGCTGTGTGCGCGTGCGCTCTGTCCAGAGGAACTTGTGTTCTGATGGGGAAGCTCAAGAAAAAAGTGCAGCTGGGCAAATAGGGTGCTTCCTGAGGGCGAAGGTGCCGGGGTGCACAGAGCAGGTGGGGTGTGGGGTGCAGGTGGGGCACGAGGGAAAGGGCTGCCATGTGGCTGGCTGAGGCCTCTCTGCAGAGGTGGCCCTTCCCCTGGGTCACCTGAGAACCAGATGCAGGCCGCAGGACAGGGAGGGCCAGGCTGGGGAGAGGGAGGGGCTGTGGGACAGGAGGGGAGCTCCCCAGGCTGGGGAAGTCTTGCTCTGGCCAAGTGAGGGCTGGCCTCACCCTGCACTCTCCCCGCACCTCTCCCACGCAGACCCGCCATCCATCTCTGCCGTCAATGCTGTGGTGCTCGCCGCAGTGGGCACCGAGGCTGTGCTGATGTGTAAGGCGTCCGGGGTCCCCCCACCCCGAGTCATCTGGTATCGAGGTATGTGGGCTGGGGAGTGGGGCCCTGGGCCAACTTCCCAAAAAGGTCCCTGGTGGGTAGGGCCCCAGGCAAGGGCCTGGGGAGAGTCCGCTGGGTCCGGCAGCCCCACCCTGCAGTGTCCACCGGACCAACACAGGACTGGGGAGCCACCCAGGGTCAGGCCCAGATTTGGATTCTGGCTCCCTGGGTGACCTTGGGCAAGTGACTTGGCCTCTCTGAGGCTCAGCTTCCTTATCTGGGAAGCAGGGACGTCACCGTGGTCAGCTGTGAAGATGAGATGGGCCCCTAGGTGTGCACAGTCAGAACAGGCTGGCAGCGGGCTGTGCTCGTGCCCCGAGCGCTGGTAACAGCCATGTGATGGTCTGAGGAACAGGACAGGTAGCGGGGTGCCCTGGGCTCCAGGGAGAGCCCGTGGAATGGGGGTGCCCGGTGCCCCATACCCAGCAGGAACTTGCTGGATGGGGTGCTGGGGCTGTACTGGGCTCCTTCTCAAGGTCAGCCAGGGTCCTCTTCAGGTCCTGGACCCCCACATGCCCTGGAGCACTGGCCCGGGGCCTCGTAGATCCTCACCTCAGCTCTGAGACGGCAGGGCGGGTGCCTTAGCCTGGAGCTGAGCATCTGGTGCATCGCAGAGGCTCTGGGCTCCGGCTCAGTGTTTGTGGAGCTTCCTGCTCTGGCCGAGCCCCTTCCCAAAGGGGGGTCTTACAGTGGAACAGTCCCATCCGCAAGGAGGAAGTGCTGCCATTCCTCAGGGATGAACCCTGAGGACACAGGACCCTCAGGACAGACCATGAGACCACAGCGCAGCCGAGCTGCTGGAGGCGGAGCGCAGGAGACGGCCACCAGGGCTGGGCGGGGAGGGCAGCTGGTGTCAGTGGGGCTGAGCTGCAGTTGGGGAAGAGGGACAATTTCTGAAGATGGGCAGGGAAGGCCACACAGCAGAGTGGACATGCTCGACGCCACCGGCCTGCACACTGAACAAGGGCTAAGATGGCCAGGTTCAGGTCGTGGGAATTCTACCACGCTAGGACACGCGGGAATAGAAGACGGGGTCGGCGTCAGGGAGGCCCTCGGGGTGGCTCAGGAGGCCTGCCTGGAGGGGCCTCAGAGAAGCAGGCGTGGGAGGACATGGTCACCTCAGTTCTCCCTGGGCTCCTCCAAGAGCAGGTCTCAGCCTCAGTGGGGACCTAGGCCCAGGAAGGGAGGCCCCGTGTGGAGCACCCAGGTGGC
>PVHX01024303.1:0-24256 GCA_004024805.1 Geosciurus inauris
CACCCTAAGTCATTTTTACTCATTAATTCATTCACTCTTTTGACAAATATATTGAGTTTCTACTATATACAATGCACTTAGAGAGGACTCAAAAATGAATATGATCTGATCCCTACTTTTAAAAACTTTTATCATTTTAGGAGAGGAGATATGATAATGTACACACATAAATGTGAACAGGGTGGAAAACTAAGGGGATACATGTAAAACAGGATAATAACCTGATATGAGAATAGTAAGAAGGGTGTATCTACAAACAGAAATGAGAGGGCTGGGGTTGTGTCTCAGTGGTAGAGAGCTTGCCTAGCATATGTGAGGCACTGGGTTTGATCCTCAGCACCACATTAAAAAAATAAATAAAATAAAGGTATTGTGTCCATCTGCAACTGAAAATACTTAAACAGAGGAATAAGAGGAAACTAATAAGGGAGGGAATCAAACACATCTTAATTTTGCATATCACAATTATATTCTTTTATTTTGTCTTCCTTGAACTAGCCCTTATGATGTGGGATAGTAAAAAAGATGCTAGGCCTTAAGCATAACCAGCTAGTTCTAAGCAAGAATGTGAAAAAGAAAAGGGAGTAACCAGCTGGGCGTGGTGGCTCAATCCTGTAATCCCAGCACTTTGGGAGGCTGAGACAGGAGAATCCCGAGTTCAAAGCCAGCCTCAGCAACGGCGAGGCGCTAAGCAACTCAGTGAGACCCTGTCTCTACATAAAACACAAAATAGGGCTGGGGATGTGGCTCAGTGGTCGAGTACCCCTGAGTTCAATCCCCAGTACCAAAAAAAAAAAAAGAAAAGGGAGTAACCATAGGTCAGCTGAGAAAAGCATCAACCTCAAGGGATTAAATTACAAACATATAAAATGAGATGTTCAGGCTCAGAACTCTTACTCTAGTCTGCATTCATTCCTTAATAGTCTAAAAAAGGGAAAACAGAAAGTAAATTGATATGACAAATGCATATAACCTGTAAGAATTGTAAATAAGTGGCTGCATTACTGTAGTAAGCTGTTTTTAAGTCCTTTGGGTATAGACCAAGGAGTGGGATGGCTGGGTCAAATGATGGTTCCATTCCAAGTTTTCTAAGGAATCTCCATACTGCTTTCCAGATTGGTTGCACCAATTTGCAGTCCCACCAGCAATATATGAGTGTGCCTTTTCCTTCACATCCTCGCCAACACTTCTTGTTGTTTGTCTTCTTGATAACTGCCATTCTGACTGGCGTGAGATGAAATCTTAGAATAGTTTTGATTTGCATTTCTCTAATGGATAGAGATACTATAGTAATGCAGACACTTCAATGTTTATAGCAGCACAATTCGCAATAGCTAAACTGTGGAACCAACCTAGATGTCCTTCAATAGATGAATGGGTAAAGAAACTGTGGTATATATACCCAATGGAATATTACTTAGCATTAAAAGAGAATAAAATTATGGCATTTGCAGGGAAATGGATGGAGTTGGAGAACATCATGCTAAGTGAAGTAAGCCAATCCCAAAAATCCAAAGGCCAAATATTTTCTCTGATTAGTGGATGTTGATACATAATGGGGGAGGGGACACGGGAAGAATGGAGGAAATTTGGTCAAAGGGGAGGGGGGTGGGGATATGAGAACAGTAAAGATGGTGGGATAACATGGGCATCTTAGAGATAACACATAGAATAGTGGTTATCAAGAATAAGTTATACTGCATGTATGTATAATATGTCACATATACTCTATTGCCATGTATATCTGAAAATAAACATATAAAAAAAGAATTAAGGCAAAATGAAAATGGGCATGTATTGTCTAACAGGTATAGAGTTTTAGTTTGGGAAAATGAAAACATCCTAGAAATGTTTATTTTATGTATAGCATAATAAAAATTAAACAAATAAACATATAAGAAAATGAATAAAGCTATCTAGGTCAGCCTGATAAGTCCAGTAGGAATGTTAGCAAACATTTCTGCAGATAGATTTTTCATACTTATCTTAATATTTGTCACATCCAACAAGTACATTCAAGGCCTTCTCAGTAAATATTTGCTTAATTAAATAATTAAGATTGGTTTCTCAGTTTCTTCATGCTCTTTATACTGCTTCATAAAACTATGATATTTATACTTGGTCATGAATCCTTCTTTTCATAATTTGGACCTGTTATTTTTAGACCTGCTGTGGTTTTTATATAATAGTGATTATCAAATTAATTTATATTAATATGCATATTTATTTTGTATTTTGAAATATTTTAATGAAAGTTATAACACTTGAAAGCACAACAAGATGCCAAACAGCAGTCAGTGAAAAGAATGCTGACAACTGTTGCATTTGGGGCTTGTTTATTTCTCATTAGGATGACTTGGAATTTTCTTTTTTAGATATACAGCAATCTATGGATCTCCCAATTTTTAATCAATTTGCCAACTTTGAGTCTCTGTCCACTAAAACACTTGCATTTTGAAACTTTCTTAAACCCCAGAATACTCATCTTATTGATGTCATTGCCATCACATTGATGGTTATTTTTCTCAAAGATAGATATTTAAGCATATTAATAGCCCCCTTTAGTAGCAAGACCAAGTTGAATTTATAGCATATTCTATGGTTCTTAGATATGATCTCTACAAATTTAACTTCAATGGCCAGTAATAACATAACAGGCCTAATCTGCAAGAAATAAGCAGAAAACATATTAGTGTTTCTGAAACACAACCTTGGAGATCACATGCATCATAATCATGTAGTGTAATTATTAAAATGCATATTTCTAGGTCACATAAATAAGAATCTCTAGGAATAGAGTCTGACATACTGTACTATGTATTTATTTATTTGGTCCTGGGGATTTAACCCAGGGGTGCTTAACCACTGCACCATACCTCCAGTCTTTTTTCATATTTTTATTTAGCAACAAGATCTCACTAAGTTGGTTACGGCCTAAGTTTCTGAGGCTGGCTTTCAACTTGCGATCCTCCTGCTTCAGATGCCTGAGCCTCTGGGATTATAGGAGTGTGCCACCGTGCCTAGCCTTGTACTTTTAAATGTAGTGACTCTTATGTGCTATAAATGTAAGAACATTGATATAAATGTTAATGACTTTTTTTTTTTTGGTACTGGAGATTGAACTCAGGGGCGCTTGACCACTGAGCCACATCCCCAGCCCTATTTTGTGTTTTATGTAGAGACAGGGTTTCATTGAGTTACTTAGCACCTCGCCGTTGCTGAGGCTGATTTTGAACTCACGATTCTCCTGTCTCAGCCTCCCAAAGTGCTGGGATTACAGGCATGTGCCACAGTGCCTGGCTATGACCTGCTTTTTTAAATAAGGCAGACTTTTCCTGTTTCCATCACTTAATAGCATTACCTTTTGTGGCTTCCTCCCTACTCATGTGGCATTTCACCTCTCTTACGCATTTGCTCTAGGCCTAGTTTATCTCATGTAAATCTCTCATAGCTGAAAGCTGCAAGATTGTCACATAGAATTGCCTATTACTGGTCTAGGTATATTCTATCTGAAGAATTTCACTGCCTTTTACCTGTCCTTTCCTCATTGCACATGTACAATTATCTAATGGATCACCATGTTGTTTCTTTAATACTTTTCCACAAAATAGCTACTATCACATACAAAACGGTGTGTGTGGATTTCACTGCCCCAATCAATCAGAGACAGAGTATTATTGTCATTGGCTGATCAGGATTATAGCTCTTATAACAACCTCAACTCCATAGCACAATCTCAGGTACAAAACCTCTGAATATAATACTTTAGATCTAACCAACCTATCCCATTCCAAAATCCAACACTTCTTTGTGTACTTAATACCTCAGCCCCACATTCTTCTATTCTACAACAACATTGTAGATCAGTTTTTTGCTTGGGGGACGAGATTCTTCACAGACCTTATACAGAAGATGGCCAAGTCCTAAAGAGTGGCTATGACGAGTTTTGTGGTGAGAAGCACAGTGGTGTTTTATGAACATTATCTTACTATTTCTCAAAATATGGTGGTGTTTAAATATGCAGATTTCTTAGCTGAAGATCTGAGCCCTAATGAAAATAATCCTTGAGTAGGACCCAGGAGTCTTCATTTTAAGACATCCTCAGGTAATTGAGATATAATACAGGAGTCTATAAACAATAAAATTTTCCTCAGAAAATCAATGCAATAAATTTTTACATGTTTTCAGTCATGGGACTTGTGATTTCAGTTATGGTAGACACAAAACAATTGGCTCCCATAATTTCTTTTTATGTATTTTATTAGCCCATTATAGATATACATAATATTGGAGTTCATTTTGCCATAATTATACAAGCATTGAATACTCCAAATTGACTGATTTGGAGCAGTACTTCCCCTTTTCCTCCCTTCTTTCCTCCCTCTGTTCCCCTTCCTTTGCTGATTTACACACACACACACACACACACACACACACACACACACACATATATATATATATATATATTTTAAATTAGTGCATTTTGGATACACATATAGGTGAAATTCATTGTGGTATATTCATGTATGTACATAGAAAAGTTTGAGTGGCCTTGAATGTTTTCCCTATTTTTTGAGATATTCATAAGATGATGACTTGATATTAAGTTGAGAAATGGAATTTGAAAGACAACCATAAAGGAAATGAAAATGAACAGTGTTTCAAAGTAGCTTAATGGGATGGGAAGAATATTTGAAAGTCTAGTTTTGGATGGAGAATTTGATATAGCTTAATGCTCAGGCTTTTGTCTGAAAATTAACATCTGCATTGTACTTTCTCAATTTATTTTGGAAGGACCTCTAGCAAAAGGACATTAAATAGAAATTCACTATATCTACATAGAATTTGAGATAAATGAAAATTAATTGCCCTTTCAGATAATTCATAGTGGACTCATAAAAATGCTTTTTTTATTCTGTAAGTCTTTTCAATATTCAAACTCCTCCAGCACACCATCTGTTCAGTCTTTTGGTGCATCTGCAGGTTCTATCTCAGTGACAGAGAGACTGGAGAGCTGTACAGCTTGAGAATATTTTTAAAACATTAAAAATCTGAAATATTTGTAAAGTATACTACTACTGAGGATTGTCATTATACTTGCTCCCTAAAATATAGGAATTTTAGTGAATGAAATAAAGTAACAGTTGTATAGGCATTGTAACCTTTATGTTATTTGTCTTAATTCAGAAATCATGTTTGTTACTTTTCTTCATCAGAAATTCTATTTGAAATTATTGGTATATTCTGTGAACCTCAAAGCTGGTGATCTATTAATTAAAACATGTGATTTGATTGCTTGCCTCTATTTGAGGTTGATTACTTTTCTAACTTTTATATGCCAGTAAAGTTCATTTGATGGGAAGATTTTATGGTTTTGATTTTACATGTTCAAGTCAGTATTTAAATATATTTCCTTTAACTTAGAAAAAGGAGAGTATATTTGTTCCAGGAGTTAAAAATTCTCTTCTCCAAAAGACTGTAATTAATCTGAATCAGAGAAAAGTCTAGATTCCCAAGAAAATCCATTCTCACAAGCTATCTTATTAAATAAGATTTTGATAATATAAAAATAGCCAATTGTTAAATTCCCATGACATGTTATCCATAGTGTGACAACAAAAAATAATTGAACAACTAATTCATTTAAATGTACTTATCTGTCAAATGATCAATATCTCATTATTGACTTTTATCTATTTATTTACTGACCCTTGCAGTAAAGCAAAGATAACATCAACATTGTATCAGAGATACTTTTAATTTTTCTCCTTAGGGATAGCAAAGGAAGGAATACAAATGTTCTGAGATTTCAAAAATGACTTGAGGCACTATGTTTAATACAATATGAAAGGGTGAACTTAGAAACTTCACTGCTTCTGCTACTAATTATTGACCTAATTTATGAGTTATTGAAATGAGTTAGACTCAATCTTTTCAAATCAATGTGATGAATAGAACCTGTATGTTTTAGAGAACACCTTCTTACAGGAAGATCAGCAAATTCTTAAGGGAAAACGTTTGATAGATGCTATTAAACATACAAGGTCTGGATGTATTGCTTATTGACATGTTCTTAAACTAAATGATTTTCACTCATGCTTGAAGGTCAGACCAGCTACCCTTTGATAATGCATCAATGACAAGATCATTCTTGATGAAATGCTGAGCTCTTGGTCAGAAAAGTAAGAATTTCACATCAACCTAAAATAGGTCTGAGGGCAAAGGAGGGAGAGAAAACATATGGGTTGTTAGGGAACTAGAGGGATAAACAGTTTCTATACACAGTTGTTTTTCTTGTGGACAATAAAGCAGGAAATGCCTCTCACGGCCACCTAATGAGGATATGATAGACTCCAGCCTTCCTAATTTGCATATTCAGACATCATGGCATTAGTACAGAGCATCATGGTGCTCATACATCTCCCTGGTAGCTGAATGCTGGTTTTCAAAGTGCCCTTGGCTCCCAAACAGCTAAAAAGGCATTGGTGAGCAGATGGTCATTGTGTGATGAAAAGTCTAATTGTATTTGCCTTCTCTAATGGAGAGAGAGCCAGGACAGTCAGGCAGGTCAAGGCATGTGGGCACGACTAACATATTGTGTCTGAAGAGAAAACTTGGAGAGCTCAGTTGGATAGCTAATGAGACAACTTACAGGCCCCCAGGCTGAGTCTGTACCTGCAAAATGATAAAAGAAAGGCAAGAATTGAAGCACTAAGCCAGAAAACACATGCCTGCAAAGCCTTCTGGACACTATCAGAGAACACAGGAGCACTGAAACCAGAAAAAACAATGCCTTTGTATCTCAGCTATACCACCCAAAAGCTGTATGGCATTAGAAAAACTAATTCAACTCTCAAGTCTTAGTCCTCTCAACTATAAAATGAAGACAATGACAATACTGTAGGCTGTTGCTGAGGACTATTTGAAATAACAAATAAATAGTACCTAGCATTGCATTTGGCTTATAATAAGAACACAATAAATACCAGCAATTAGTTTTAGCAGTTATTTAAAGAATGAAGGCAAAATGTGTTTTAGAGGCTCTCCTATATTGGGTTCCCTAGAAACATAGCTCTAGGTAGGGATTATTTGGGAATAATACCAATGGCAATTTCAAGACCCCTTCCACCATGTTCTAATAGAATAAATAAGGATCTTGAAAGCTGACTGTGCATGTTTCCTCCCAAATTTTTATACAGGAATATTATGTTGGTAGATTGAAATCAATCATGGTAAACTATACCATGGAAATCAGCAGATGCTCTAATCAGCTTTCCTCAACCTATGCCCTCTAGGCTGTTATCAAACATTTACCAGAACACTATTGTTTAACTGAATAAGAAAAAAGATATTTTGAAGCCTGATTCCTACAAATGATTTCCAAGGTGGGGTAAAGGTTGAAATGGGAAACATTTCAAATGTCTAAAAATAGGTAAGTGACCCAATGACTTTCTTAAATACATGTTTATAGTCTCTTTTGTGCTCAATTTAATCAGTGTTATCACTTTTCATCATTTGTTTTCTATATTTGCACTTTCTCTCTGCTAATCATAATCTCGCTCCAGCAATGAACTGAATTGCTACAATAACAGTACTCTGACAACAGACTGGGAAGATTCCGCAGAACAGGATCATAGAACCAAGTTACTTAGCAACTTGAAGTCACTCAGAGAGACAATGAAATCATTTACTCAACATTTGATTTTCCAAAAAGGATAATATACACTATAGGAGCTCTCTCTGTGCCTTCAGCACCTCCTATGCTGATTGGTTACTTTGAATACTTCCCCTCCTCTTTACCCCATGCTGATTGGCTACTTTCAGTGCCTCTCCTTTTCTCATCCCATGCTGATTGGCTGCGTGCCTGACATGGATCAATACCCTATTGGCTGTAACCTAACCTCAGGGCCATGATTGGTCCGAGGACCCTATATAAACTGTTGCACTAACTGAAATAAATGGGTCTGCTTCTCACTCTGGCAGAGCAGTTTTACCTACCCCCGGTATCTGGGTGAGTGACTCTGTGACTCTGTGACCGTCCACCCCATAAACCCTCATCCTCTGGGACCCCAGATCTCCTCCCATGGGACCCCATTCTTCAGTCCCCTCATCCAGCGGGACCCCAACTCGTCAAGCGGACCCACATGAGGCACAACATAAACGACAATATACTAACCCAATATATAGTTTAAAGTCTATTGTACTACTTTCCAAACCAAGTAATCAAATTTACACGAAATATTTTCAAGCTATGCCAAGGATCTTTGCAAACCAGTCTAACTGTATTATGGACAGCAACTTCATGGGAACAATTGCAGATTGGATCCAACCAAGAAGACACAAAAATCAGCCCCAAGAATTCATTTAAGTGCTTAGACACAATAATTTAAAGTAAGTTCTGTTTCTCAAAAATCCAATTCCCACTTCACCCTTTGGGGAAAACAAAAGCAAAAGAAGAGAGAAAACACTGAAACTTATTTTCCAAATTCACTAAGTCTCCTTAGCTGAGTCATTTAGAACAAAAGCTTTGACAAGCCCCCTGAAGGTGCCACCCCAACTACATGTCAGGGATTGAAAGAATAAGAAGCTGCTCAGCTTCACGAAACCCCACATGCTATTGATGGATTGCACTGCCAGGTATCCTAAATCTAATATAAAAAGCCATAAGAAACAGATTTTTCAAGTTACCCTAAAGCCCTAGAAGTAACACATTCTAAGTCCATAAGCAATCTGATATATGGATGGGCCCTCAGGTTTATCCATGAAATTAGATATTGTTATAACAATATTGTTATAACTTAGGATAATAAATATAGAATGCAAATTAATTAGTATACATGAGTCATATTTTAATAGATCATTGGTTAACTATATTTTAATTATACAAACAATATATGCCAATGTTTACAAAAATAAAGTCAGACAAAGTTGTATTATATTCATAAATTACTCTTATGGCTAGTGCTCTCCAATTCTGTAGTACTCAGTATAGATGTGACCTCCTCAGAGATAGTTTCTTTTTCCAAAGCAGCTGTTCTTATTTCTATTGTTCACCCTCTTGCTCCCACCTTCCGGTTTTGTCTTCATTATATGTTACTGTTTGTGGTGATTTCATTTATCTAACATGTCATAAAACCCAAAATAAATTGATGATTACTAATACTATTATCTTCTTAATCACTGAGAAAGGAAAGGGCTTATAATTAAATTGATAGTGTTATTAAAATGAATTTTATAATTTCTCCTCTGTAATGTAAACTGAATGGGGGCTTTGAACATGCCTGCCTTTATAACTGTTAGATTTTCAGTGCCTGGCACAGTGCTAGACTCTAATAAGTGCTTGTGGAATGAATGTATAAGATCATCTTAATCACACATCTCTTTATCTTCCCATACCAGGACATAAAGAGCCACTACTGTCTTCACAATAATTGTATAGTAATACATTGTATTTATTTAATCTCTTTTTTGATGAAGATTGTTTCCAACTTTTGTGATATTAAACAATGTTCAGTGGTATATATGTATATGTATATAAATTTTGTATATACAAAATGTATATAACTTTTGGTACTTGTGCACGAGTATCATTAAGATAAACTCTTAGATGCAGAACTATTGGATCAAAATATGCATTTTTAATTAGAGAAATGCAAACTAAAATCACACCAAGATTCCATCTCACTCCAGTTAGAATGGCAAGTATCAAGAATAGAAGGAACAATAAGTTTTGGCAAGGATGTTGGGGAAAAGATACACTCATTCATTGGTGGTAGGACTGCAAATTGGTCCAACCACCATGGAAAGCAGTATGGCGATTCCTCAACAAACTTGGAATGGAACCACCATTTGAGCCAGTTATCCCACTCCATGACTTATACCCAAAGGATCTAAAATTAGCATACTGCAGTGATGTAATCACATCAAGGTTTATAGCAGTTCAATTCACAATAGCTAACCTATGGAACTAACCTATGTGTCCTTCAACAGATGAATAGATAAATAAAATGTTGTGTGTATGTGTGTATACATACACATACACAGTGGAATATTACTCAGCCATAAAGAACAACAAAATTATGGCATTTGTTGGTAAACGATTGGAAATGGAGACTATCATGCTAAGCGAAATAAGCCAATCCCCAAAACCAAAGCCTGAATGTTCTTTCTGATATGTGAATGTTAACATACAATAAAGGGGCAGGAAGGGAATAATTGAAGTTCATTAGATTATACAAAGGGAATGAAGGGAAGGGAGGGGGATAGTAATAGGAAAAACAGTAGAAAGTATTGGTTATAGCTTTCCTATATTCATATATGAATACATGACTAGTGTAACTCCACAAGAATGGGATCCTAATTAGAATAAGCTATTCTCCACGTATGTATAATATGTCAAAATACATTCTATTGTCATATATATCTAAAAAGAACAAAAAACAAGAAAAAGTATATGCATTTTTAATTTGGATATTAATTGCCAAATACAGGACTGTTTTTGAATGCACAGTGTGGAAAGGATGTTCTATTAAGAGATATATTTTAAGCAGCCTACTTGGAAGTATATCCTTCTACCTCTACAATGTTTATACCTATATATGGGTCTGAAGAGGTAATTTTTCTTCTAGATTTCCTAGAGATGTGATCCAAGATGTTCTATGCTTCATCATCTTCTCTCTTTTGGAAGAGACTAAATAACTTCCACTTCCTTAACTATCCTGCAGACCATCACCAGAGTAAACTGCCCTTAATGCCATTTTAATCATATTACACTTTAAAAAAAACTCTTAGTGTGGGATTATGTGCAATTTTTTTCTTCATATTTTTCTATGTCTTGTGAGTGTGCTAAAATTTATATTTCTTTTACTTTATTTATTTATAGGGGTACCAGGGATTGAACTCAGGGACACTTAAACACTGAGCCACATCCCCAGCCCTATTTTGTATTTTATTTAGAGACAGAGTCTCACTGTGTTGTTTGAAGGCCTTGCTTTTCCTGAAGCTGGCTTTGAACTCAGGATCCTCTTGCCTCAGCCTCCTGAGCCACTGGGATTACAGGAATGTGCCACCATACCTGACTGCTTCATTTTCTTTTAAATTTATAAATAGTAATTGCATACATTTTTGGGAAACAGTGTGGTGTTACAATACATGTATACATTATGAAATGATCAAATCAGGCTAATTAGCATACCTATCACCTCAAATATTTATGTATACTTGGCATAGAACCCTGCATATAGAGGGATAAATACATATTTAAGATCATTATGCAAATTGTGAATTCTTACTATGAAGGAAAAATGTGCATGTTGTAGTTCTTAATTGCTGAAACAGTTTAAGTTGTGGATGATCCCCATGTGGTATAAAAATCACTGGACAAGAAAAAGAAAATATCAAGATTAACTTAGAGGGGCTGGGTTTGTAGCTCAGTGGTAGAGTACTTACCTAGCATGTGAGAGGCACTGGGTTTGATCCTCAGCACTACATAAAAACAAATAAATGAAATAAAGGTCTTAAAAATATGTAACAGAGCTAGGAAGAAAATATCTCTTGGATTAAGCTAAGCATAACCAGTAATAAATAAGACGATTATTATTTCTATTATTGTTGATAATATTAGTGCTATGAATTTGAAAAAGGAGATATGAACTAGCATTTTTGAGTAAATATATCTCACATATTATGATAAATTCTTTTATATATTATTTTGATTGTAATTATTAGCTATTAATTTATACAATTTAGTGGATTTCAGAGGGGAAAACAAGATAGGACATATATATTATTTAACCTCCTCTTATTGAAACATAGATTAGTAAGTCATATGTTTTTCTATATGAAATTTTGTATACCTTGAGCAAGATCAAAGAATAACTACAGAATTTCTGTAAAGGGTAAATTTAATAGCAATAAATATGGAAGAAATGGGACTTATTTTGAAGCTTTGTTGTCAGAGAAAATACATTATCTTAGAATGTAGATGTGGCTCTAATTGATGGCTAATGGGATTGTAGACAGGGTGAATCGCCTTTGCTAAACCTCAAATTTGTGTGCTGGGGTTTAAATATAGATTGTCTGAATTCAGACTATGAATTATAGGACCACTAGACTCTCACTCAAATCTACATTTTAAACAGGTACTCAAACACTTTGCCCTGAGAGGTGGGCTCTGAGATTTGATCAGGGCTTTATCTTTAATTTTACAGATTATTTCAGGAAGTACTTCAATTTGGAACTTTTGTTTTTTAATAAAGCAGTGATTTTTTTTGGTAGAACAACTGAAGGTCCTTCAGATTTATGTTTGCAGAGATTCTAGGTCATTGTATCCAGTAGTTTTTCTTGGCTGCCCAAAGGCAGTGAATGATCTTTGAGGAGGGCTTTCTTGATTCATCCATCAGTGTGATTTCTTATTTCCTGTCCCCCAAGAACATCCAGTTGACCGATAACCTCTACAATGCAGATGATTTCTGCATCTGCCCAGAGAGCTCTGCAAAACAAGAGTGAGATGGCTGCTAAGCTTCTTCCTAGATAACTAACCAAATCACCTGTCACCTCTCAAGGCAACTAAGACATAAGGTAAACTATGGGAATTTGAAAAAGTTTCTAAGTAGTAAACGTCCTTGAAGCCCCTGACTATAGAGATTATCTCATTTTTGTCACTCAAGTTGCAGGGCCTGTTACTCTGTAGGAAGTGAAAATTCCTTAGTGAGCAAGTTATTGTGCAAGGTCTGCCCATTAGCTGATTGCTGAACAAGTGACAACATAGAACCCCTATGGATTTTGGAACTGTGCTGATTCCTGTCTTTGTGCTATAGTACTCAACTTAAAAAAAGGCACATGTTGACTCAGATCTTATATTTTTATTTTTATATGCCCTGCTTATCCAAACATAGAAAAAGCAAATGCTGCAGATACATCCCCCCTGTTTATTTGCCAGTGTTGGAAAGTCCGATCAGTACCTACAAAGATATACTAAAGCTTATGGGAGGAGGCCCAGAGGGTTTATAAATATGTTGATACCAGTGAATGTTCCAATACATAACTCAATATATCTATTGGAAATGCCTGTGGCCCTTAGTAATTCACAATTAGAGAAAGCCACAGTTCCTCTCCAACAGCTGCTTTTGTTTAGTGAAAGCTAGATGGCTACAAATCTGCTGTAGGGGTGTTATTTCATTCAAATTGACAGGTTTGTGGTTCCCTGGTAGTTTCTCAGTGGCATTCATTTCAGAATGAAGGTTTAGCCTTTCAAGCTATAAGGAGTCCAATTGAATGAATTGTAAGATATTTATTGAAAGATACAAGGATGACCTGAGATATACAATCATTATCCATAAGGGACATCTTGATCCCAAAGACTACAATGTGAGCTAAATGACACAGGACTTTCAAGCTAAAGAAAATGAAGCAAAACCCTCTTCTCCCCAAGCTTGACAAAACTTTAGACTTCATGTGTAAAAAGGACTTGCAATAGGCTAGGATTTTGTTTTGCTCAATTCCTCAAGTTGAGTTTTATTGACGTTTCCATTAGGCCAACAAATTCCCCAGTTCCTGAGTGAGCTTATTGGTAATCTTAGCCCCAGTAGTCAGTAGGATTAAGAAATAAACTGCCATCCTCAAGCTGGAATCCAGCCACAAATTAGGGGCACCCAATTTGTTTCCCATTTCTAAGTAGCTACTAGATAGATGTGCCAGTGGTTTGGTGCTTAAAGATACTTAGGGATCTGGCTTGTCCCTGGATTTCAGCTTTCACTGTGTGCTGCTATCACAGTGCTGATTGAGTCCATAATTTTTGCCTCGGTCCTTGAAGTTAAAGAGCTTGTATTCCAAGGACAGACTAGATGATTTTTGTCCTAACTTTATCACTAACTTGCTATGAGAATTTGTGCAAATAACTCAACTTCTTTGACTTTAATTTTTAAAACTGTAAAATTAAGATAATTATAAATGCCTCACAGAATCACTGGGAAGAGTAAATAAAATACATTTAATGTATTTAACAGAGCAATTTAAAAAGGACATGCTAACGGTTACCTATTTTTACTATTATTTATAATTATTCAATTAAACTGCCTAGTACTCTGATCCCCTTATAGGTCAGGAGCTTTTCCTGATTGGTGATCAGCACAATTACTGGATCAGGATTTGTGAGGAAGAGTGTAGCTAATGATCTACATTACTCTATTCAGTTACAGCCTCTCCTTATACACAGATCTCCCAAATGTCGACTATCGACCATTTACCTATCTTCCATACATTCTACTCAGTTTTCAATTGACTGGACTCTCACCTAATTAAAACATCTATACATCAGTGATAAATCTTCTCAAAGAGAAATTAGGAAAACTACTCCCATTCATAATAGCCTCAAAAAAAATACTTGGGTATCAATTTAACAAAAGAGGTAAAAGACCTCTACAATGAAAACTATACAATACTAAAGCAAGAAATTGTACAAGACCTTAGAAGATGGAAAAATCTCTCATGCTCTTGGATAGGCAGAATCAACATTGTCAAAATGGACATACTACCCAAAGCACTATACAGATTCAATGTGATTCCAATTAAAATCACAATGTCACTTATAGAAATATAAAAGGCAATCATGAAATTCATTTGGAAGAATAAGATACCCAGAATAGCCAAAGCAATCCTTAGCAAGAAGAGTGAAGCAGGAGGCACCACAATACCAGACCTCAGATTATACTACAAAGCTATAGTAACAAAAACAGCATGGTACTGGCACCAAAATATACATGTAGATCAATGGTAGAGAATAGAAGACACAAAGACAAACCCATTTAAATATAGTTATCTTATACTAGACAAAGGTGCCAAACATGTACATTGGCGAAAAGATAGCCTCTTCAACAAATGGTGCTGGGAAAACTGGAAATCCATATGCAGCAAAATGAAACTAAAACCTTGTCTTTCATCATGCACAAAATTCAACTCAAAGTAGATCAAGGACCTAGGAATTAGACCAGAGACCCTATTCCTAATAGAAGAAAAAGTAGGCCCAAATCTTCATCATGTCAGATTAGGACCTTACTTCCTTAATAAGACTCCTATAGTGCAAGAAGTAAAATCAAGAATCAATAAGTGGGATGGATCCAAACTAAAAAGCTTCTTCTCAGCAAAAGAAACAATCAATGAAGTGAACAGAGAGCCGACATTCTGGGAACAAATTTTTGCCATGCATACATCTGATAAAGCACTAATCTCCAGGATATATAAAGAATTCAAAAAAACTTAACACCAAAAAAACAAACAACCCAATTGACAAATGGGCTAAGGAGTGAACAGACACTTCTCAGAAGAAGATACACAATTGATCAACAGACATATGAAAAAATGTTCAACATCTCTAGCAATTAGAGAAATGCAAATCAAAAATACTCTAAGATTTCATCTCACACCAGTCAGGATGGTAATTATCAAGAATACAAACAACAATAAATATTAGTGAGGTTGTGGGGGGAAAAGCACGCTGATACATTGCTGGTAGGACTGCAAATTGGTACAACCAATTTGGAAAGCAGTATGGAGATTCTTTAGAAAACTTGAAATGAAATCACCATTTGTCCCAGGTATCCCACTCCTTTGTCTATACCCAAAAAGACTTAAAAACAGCATACTACAGTGATGTAGCCACTTCAAAGTTTATAGCAGTTCAATTCACAGTAGCTAAACTGTGGAAGCAACCTAGATGCCCTTTGATAGATGAATGGATGAAGAAACTGTGGTATATATACACAATGGAATATTACTCAGCAATAAAAGAGAATAAAATGGCATTTGCAGGTAAATGGGTGGATTTGGAGAATATCATGCTAAGCAAAGTAAGCCAATTCCAAAAAACCAAATGCTGAATGTTCTACCTAAGAAGTGGATGCTGATCCATAATGGAGGAGAGGACATGGGAAGAATGGAGGGAATTTAGTCAAAGGGGAGGGAGGGGCAGGGGAGATGGGGCATCGGGACAGTAAAGGTGGTGGAATGAGATGGACATCATAGCCCTAGGTTCATGTATGACTGCATATGTGATGTGATTCTAGATCATGTACAACCAGAGAAATGAAAATTTGTGCTCCATCTGTGTACAATGAATCAAAATGCATTTTGCTATCATGTATACCTAAGTAGAATAAATTTAAAAAATCATCTTTAGCCTGCACTTTGTCCAGGTGTGTTATTCTTTTACCATATAGTTATCTCCTCAGCTCCAGCTCCATCATCTCTAATTGTAGAGCTATACCATCAGCTCTTACATCCTTGGGTACTCACATGTGTCCCAGCAGCAAGATCTCAACACTTTCTTTTCACTACCTCTTTTTAAATATATTTTTTAGTTGTTGACGGATCTTTATTTTATTCATTTGTTGTTTATATGTGGTGCTGAGGATCCAACCCAGTGCCTCATGCATGCTAGGCAATCACTCTACCACTGAGCTATAGCCCCAGCCCATCATTACCTCTTTAATATTGCTTCAAGTGAGCCTGGGTCATGTCAATAAATGGTAGGCTAATAGATACCTTTGGGAGTTTTCTTTCCCTTTTTTCTTAAGTCAACAGATGAAAGAAAGATGAGGCTAATAGCTTAATCTTCCATAGAAGGAAAAACCTAGGTGAATATCAAAAATATGAAAAAATAACTTATTCTTACCCCCTCATTGTGTGTTAGTATCCACCTATTAGAACATTTGGCCTTTGAATTTTTAGGATTCACTTATTTCACTTAGCATGATAGTCTCCAGTTCCATGCATTTACCAGCAAATGCTGTAATTTCATTCTTCTTTGTGGCTGAGAAAAACTCCATTGTGTATATATACCATATTTTCTTTATCCATTCATCAGTTAAAGGGCACCTAGGTTGGTTGCATAGCTTAGCTATTGTGAATTAAGCTGTCATAAGTTGATTGGATTAGAAAAAAGGGAATAAAGGGAAGGGAGGAGGGATAATAGATAATAGAATAGGAAAGACAGAATGAATTGGACATAAACTTCATATGTTCATATATGAATATACAACCAGTAAAACTCTCCATCATGTACAACCACAGGAGTAGGATCTTAAGTAGAACAAGTTATACTCCATATATGTATAATATGTCAAAATACACTCTACTGTCGGGCATAGCTAAAAAGAATTTAACAAAGAAAGGGAAGTGGCTTTGTGAGGATGAAAGTGTTCCAAGTCACCAAAAGTTCATGGCATGGAAGATGGTGAATGAGGAGAATATTAAAACCATGACCACCAGATTAACAAAAAATTTAAAATTCTTATAATTCTAAAAGTTAGTGAGGATGCTGAGCAACAGGAATTTCAGATATAGCTTGAGTTTTTCTTATAATTTGAGATATGTATCACTGGACATAATTGACAAAATGTCTTCGAGAAGTTTAAATCCTACTAGGAGAGAGAGAATGAACAAATAAAAATATTTACAATTAAAAAAAAGACCCCATTTTCTCCATCCACAAAAACTAGTTTTCCTTCAGGCAGATTGATGCCAAAAATCCCACAGCTAAAACACTTACTCTAATTTAAGAACATGATCCTTTGTTTAGCAAAAAGCCCAGGGGGTAGCTAACATCATTCTACCATCTACCCTCACAGATTGCAAGTTCTAGCTTTCATTATCTTAATACTCATTTTCCCTATCTGATGGACCCATCTGTATATTCAAGCCCCTCCTTTCCAGAGCCAATACTGAGTCAGTATTCTCATTATCAATATGTAATCCCACATGCCCTAATCCTACTGAGCATAATTTCATATATGTAAAAGTTATAAAAGTAAGCTGTTAACTTTTTGACATTAACTAGAAGGAAGTCAGAAAAATAAAAGAGAAAATATAAGTTTGAGAAGGCTGATGCCTCCAACAAGAATCCACAGAGCTAGGAAATAATCATGCACAATTCCATGAAGATGTGTGTACTTACATGTATATGCATGAACACTGTTAAATTAATATAGATGTTATGTTTAAATGAAAAGGTGAAGAGATGAGGTAGGAAGAGGCAAGGTGAGGTGAGGTAGAACTAACAAAGATATATTTCTAAATATTAGTTTCTGGAAAAAAAGGAAGTTAATGAAAATAGATGGACAGAGACTCACATGAAGGGGAAATGGGGATACCACAGGGCAAAAGAATTAGAATGAGTCTATAATTTCACATAAACATGTATATAGAGAAGGGGCATCAGCGTGGCCTTAATATGTTAATGTTTTACATATTTAGACATATCAATATAAAATGGTAACAGTGTAGACTAGTTTTGAGTTCAGGAAATATGAATCTGTTTCTAGATGTTTAGGTCCAAGGTGTTGTAATAAAAATAGTTTTATTTATGAAGGAGGTATGACATGACTCAACCAAAGATAATGATCATAGCATTCTTCATGCAACATTTAAAAAAAATTATCCTCATATGATGCAAATTTAAGTATAAACATATGTGCATGAAAAGGTTCCTTCTCATGCCTTTTCTACTAGCCTCAATTTGCAACTCTATGTTCAAATAGGCAAATATTTAAAAGTTCCTGATGTAGCTATCTAGTGTTCTACAAGGCACACACAAATATGAATAATTATTCTTATTGTCCTCCAATTTTTTAAAAATGGCAGTAATGTTAAGTACATTTTCTGTACCTTTTTTCACTCACTCAACTATATATTTTGGAAAGCTTGATCAGTAAATAATTTATTCATTTTTGTAGCTGCATAGTATTCCATTGTATGGATATATCATGGTATATTTAGTCATTCCCCTAAGGGTAAACATTTACATTGCTTTTGATGTTATAAAAAATTCTACAATTATTAAACAGGCACATATATTAAGATATATTTTGTTTTGCAATGTGGGAGAGTGTATCTGTAGTTTAACATTATGGAAATAAATGTATCTGCATAGTGAAAGCTATCACTGGATTGAACTTCATATGTCTTATGTCATTTGCTTATCAACAATATGTAAGAATATCTATTTTCCCATGCCACAAACTCACCAGACTATGAATTATTTTCAGTCTTAAAGATGATAAATGATATCTCAATATAGTTTGAATTATCAGATCTCTTATTATGAGTGGAAAAGATACCTGCCAATCAAATACAAACAAGGGTCATAATTACTTCCCTTTTGTAAATTACCAGTCTATATACTTTGCCTTCTTTTCATAGTCATTTAGAGATTTTTTTTATATTTTTAATTAATTCTAATTAGGTAATATGACAGCAGAATGTATTTTGATTCATTGTACACAAATGCAGCACAACTTTTCATTTCTCTGGTTGTACATAATGTACCATTGCATCATATGTGCAGTCATACATGTACCTAGAGTAATGATGTCCATCTCATTCCACCATCTTTCCTACCCTCATGGCCCCTCCCCTCCTCTCCTTCCCCTTTGACCAAAGTTCCTTCATTCTTCCCACACCCCCCTCACTCTCATTATGGATCAGCATGCACTTATCAGAGAGAACATTTGGCGTTTGGTTTTTTGGGATTGGTTTACTTCACTTAGCATGACATTCTCCAACTTCATCCATTTACCTGCAAATGCCATGATTTTATTCTCCTTTAACGCTGAGTAATATTCCATTGTGTATATATACCACAGTTTATCCATTTATCTATTGAGGGGCATCTAGGTTGCTTCCATGGTTTAGCAATTGTGAATTGGGAAGCCATAAACATCGAAGTGGCTATGTTTCTGTAGTATGCTGTTTTTAATTATTTAGGGTATAGACCGAGGAGTGGGATAGCTGGGTTAAATGGTGGTTCCATTTCAAGTTTTTCTAAAGAATCTCCACACTACTTTCCAAATTGGTTGCACCAATTTGCAGTCCCACCAGCAATGTATGAGTGTACCTTTCCCCCCACAACCTCGCCAACATTTATTGTTGCTTGTATTCTTGATAACTGCCATTTTCACTGGAGTGAGGTGAAATCTTAGAGTAGTTTTGATTTACATTTCTCTAATTACAATATGTCATCCACATCCCACATGGACAGTAAGGACAAAATTCCCTGACCAGTAGAAGACCAACTAAAAGAAACAAGACAGCAAAAAAACCCATGGAACACAGAAAATACTTCCAAAACCCAGGGGTAGGATAGGCCCAGATGGTTCTGACTTCCAGCAACTGGAAAATGGCAAAATGGCAAAATGACCACCATGTGTGCTTTATTTATATTGGGGGACTTCAAAGACCTTCCATTGAACATTCTGAAGGCAGAGTCTTGCAGTCAGCAGGTTGATTGGCATCTTGGCGGGTCATACCCATCTCAGAGGGGCTGAGTGGCTACAGCAGGTCAGCCCATCACTCATGCTGTGTGAGACTCTTGCATTGTGGTCCACACAAAGCCCACGGACAGCTCTCTACATATCCCCCATTTTTAATTTATAAATGCAGAAAGCTTTAATATATTTTCAAGATGGGAGCCAATCAATTTACAAAATATTTGACTGGCTAAAAATATTGTTTTTAAAAAGCAGGAGCAGGTAAGCTGACTCAGTTTCTATCTGGAGTATGTCCATTCCCAGTGAGGCAATAAGAACTTCCTTAGCAGAGTGGAAGTGGAGGGGAACTTGAATTAGGCAGACCTGGCCATGGAATATCACAGGAGGCTCAAAATGCTGCCCAATCTCTCCCATGGCTACAATGATGAAGAGAAGTATTTCATGCATTCCATGGATGGCTCCTGGAAACTAGAGATGTTGAACATTTTTTTCATATATTTGTTTATCAATTGTATTTCTTTTGAGAAGTGTCTGTTCAGCTCCTTAGCCCATTTATTGGTTGGGCTGTTTGTTTTTTTGGTGTTAACCTTTTTGAGTTCTTTATATATCCTGGAGATTAGTACTCCGTCTGATGTGCATATGGCGAAAATTTGCTCCCAAAATGTAGGTTCTGTCTTGTTTCTTTTGCTGAGAAAAAGCTTTTTAGTCTGAATCAATTTCATTTATTGATTCTTGATTTTATTACTTGAGTTTTAGGAGTCTTGTTAAGAAAGTAGGGGCCTAATGCAACATGATGAAGGTTTGGGCCTACTTTTTCTTCTATTAGGTGTAGGGTCTCTGGTCTAATTCCTAGGTCCTTGATTCACTTTGAGTTGACTTTTGTGCATAGTGAGAGGTAGGAGTTTAGTTTTATTATTCTGCATATGGATTTCCAGTTTTCCCAGCACCATTTGTTGAAGAGGCTATCTTTTCTCCAGTGTATGTTTTTGGCACCTTCATCTAGTATGGGATAACTGTATTTATGTTGGTTTGTCTTTTTCTTTTCTATTCTGTACCATTGGTCTACATGTCTAATTTGGTGCCAATACAATGATTTTTTTGTTACTATAGTTTTGTAGGATAGTTCAAATTCCGGCATTGTGATGCTTCCTGTTTTACACTTCTTGCTAAAGATTACTTTAGCTATTCTGGGTCTCTTATTTTTCCAAATAAATTTCATGATTGTTTTTTCTGTAAGGAATGATGCTGGGATTTTAATTGGAATTGCATTGAATCTGCATAGCACTTAAGCTAGTATGGCCATTTTGACAATATTGATTCTGCCTATCCAAGAAGCATGAGAGATTTTTCCATCGTCTAAGGTCTTCTTCAATTTCTTTTATAATGTTCTGTAGTTTTCATTACAGAGGTCTTTCACCTATTATTACATTGATTCCCAAATATTTTTTTGAGGCTACTGTGAGTGGGGTAGATTTCCTAATTTTTCTTTCACAGGATTCATCATTGATGTATAGAAATACATTTTATTTATGGGTATTGATTTTATATCTTCCTACTTTGCTGAATTCATTTATTAATTCTAGAAGTTTTCTGGTGAAATAATTTGGATCCTTAAATATAGTATCATGTTGTAAGCAAATAATGATAGTATGAGTTCTTTTCCTATTTGTATCCCTTTAATTTCTTTTGTCTAATTGCTCTGGAGAGTTTCAAGGACTATTGAATAGAAGTTAATTGCATGAACAATTGCATGAGTGAATTAAATGAAGAGCTCTGATCACCTTTTGAAAAGTCTCATCAGGTCCCACCTCTTGATATCATATAATGGGGATTAAATTTCAACATGACTTTGGGAGAGGATACACCATATTCAAACCTTAGCACCAGTTAAATTTGAATTACAGATAAATAATAATTTTTTTGTGTAAGTACATCCTAAATATTACATGGCATATATGTATACTAAGAGACTATTCTTTGTTTGCATAGAATTTAAATTTAACTGAACATTCTATATTTTTATTTGGTAACTCTGTAACCCTGATTATATTTTCATTATTTTTTGAGACCAAGATCACATGATCATCATCTATTGGTCTTGAACTATGTTTCCAACTGATAATATATACAATTTTAAAATAAAATTATAAAAATCCAGTATACATAAGAATTTCTTCAAGATCATGAAATTCAATCATACATTTGATGTATAAATGCTCTGTAGAATGCTTCCCCCTCAGCCAACTCATCCAACTCATTACTAGACACTACCAATGATGAGAAATTGCTACTAGTAGGTTAATGACAGTTCATTTGATGTTTTTGCTGATCATTTCATAAACCATTTTTCAAATTAAACAAAATATCTTTTCTTGAGTTTCCTCCTATTCATCCTAGTCTTGGCGGCCACTAAGTTAAATCACTTTTCCATATGCCAAATGTTTATTGACAGTGGGCCACTCTTGACACTACTTTTCCCTCTATGACAAATATTTCCAGTTCCTTTGACTGTCTTTTGTAAAATATTATTTCAGGTCCTCTTATACACCAGCAAATATTGACTTTGTATCTTCTAGGCACCTAACATTAATGAAAAGTATAAAATTTTCACCCAAGACAATCTTAGTCTAATGGGGGAAATTAATGGGGGACAAACATACAAAGCTCTGTGATGAGTACTATAAAAGTATGAACTAGATCCTTTGAGGACATGGAAAAGAGAGTTAAATCTATCTGAAAGAGAAAATAGAGTGGGTGGCAGGGAAATGCTCAGAGAAGAATTAGAGTGTCTTGTATGTTTCATAAGAATTTTCCATTTGACCAAGGAGAAAAATGGCAGAAATTGATAACTTTAATCAGTATTTTAATTTCCTTAAGCTATGCAACTTCTCTTAGATCAGATAAGAATTAATCACTTTATTCTTGAAACACCAGATTTTCATCACACCACACTATTTTGATCATTCATTTTCCCTTTCATTGTTCCTTCTAGTCCTCTTTCCCTTCATTGTTCCTCTTCTCCTCAAAAATTCTGTGCTCTGTATACTGCTTTTCTCATTCTATATGTATTTGTCTTTAGCAATTTCATTTGTTTTTGTAGTTTCCATTGCCGAATGAAATGTTGATGACTTCTAAAAATATACATTCATCCCATAACTCCCCTAGGCTTCACACATATGTGTAAAATGCTTATTTGAGAAATATACCTAGGTGATTCACAAGTATCTCAATATATGCCAACTGGAGGCCTCTTCCTATGTTCATTATTCAGGTGTAGCTTTACTTACACTATCGCCTATATTAGTAAACTGAGAAACTAGGGGCATCCCTGTTTTCTCTTACTTCATACATACAATCAATACATCCTAAATATTCATTCTCCTTTTTCTTTCTATTGAATTTTGCTTAAACTATTGTCTAAGTTCAGGCTTTTGTTATCTATATATTGGACTTAAATAATACCTATTGTGGTTTGGATATGAGGTGTCCTCCAAAAGCTCACGTGTGAGACAAAGCAAGAATGTTTAAAAGGGAAATGATTAGATTATGAAACCTGTAACCTAATAGTAGATTAATTCCCTGATAGGGATTAACTGGGTGGTAACTGTAGATAGCAAGTAAGGTGTGGCTGGAAAAGATAGGTCACTGGGGGTGTGCCTTTGGGCTACATATTTCGTCCCTGGTGAGAAGAGTTTTCTCTGCTTCCTAATTGCCATATCCTGAACTGCTTTCCTCTACCACACCCTTCCTTCATGATATTCTGCATCACCTAAGGCCCAGAGCTATGGCAGCAACTAACCATGGACTGAATTTCTGAAAGCATGAACTAAAATAATCTTTTCCTCCTCTGGTTTGTTTGTCAGGTCTTTTAGTTACAGTGATGCAAAACTGACTTTAAAAGTACCCTAATTTAACTTCGTGAATTCTAATCATTTTCACCACCCAAAAACTTTACCCATAGCTACAAAAATGATCTATATTAAATACTATTTAGG
>PVHX01024304.1:0-24240 GCA_004024805.1 Geosciurus inauris
TAAGTAGCTGAGAGCCTCATTAAAGTTCTAAGGCTGGCCTTGAACTTGCAATCATCCTGCCTCAGCCTCCCAGTCACTGGGATTGCAAGTATGTGCCCATCCATACAGATATTTGTACTGGCAGTGGTTGTAGAGAATTTTAAGGATAAGTTTTATGAATTTGTTCTGGGTTTTCTGGCAGCAGTTCTCTAATCTATTAGATTTAAAGGCTATTTCTGGTAGAAAATAGTATGACATTCATATGTGTTATGATGTGGCAAGAAAGATAAGAAAACATTGCCATTGGACACTCTTAATCAAGCATTTTTAAAAGGCAAGGTTCTGGATAGCTGTGAATCTTATACCTGAGAGCATTTGAATAAAACTAGGTGGTTAATAAGATTGGTGGTTACTTCTATTAGCATGGGAGAAACATGAGGTCTGGGCTTCAAATTCCTAGTTTAAGGCAAAAACTAACCTGAAGGTTTTTATGTCTGCCCTGGAAGTATTCCTTGTCTGTTCTACATCAGGACTGAGATTTCTGAAAGTCAAACCCAGAGTCTCATACTTAATGTAGACAAATTATAATGTAAATTGAATTCTCAATTTTTCAGTGCATTGCTGTCAAAGTGACTTCATTTATTTGGAAGTAATAGGATTCTAAGATATGGGATAAGTTTATATGGGAAGATTTCAATGAATACAGAAACATGGAACCTGTAAATTCTGTTGAGCTCCCTTTGCCTGTAGAAGCAACTTTCCATATCTGTCTGAAGAGTAAATTCTACTTTGACTAAATAACTTGCAGTGAACCACCCCCATGACCTTAATAGATGTTGCTAATTCTTTTCTCGACCCACTCCCACTATACCTTTTTGCTTCTAGACTCATAACTAGACTCAACTATCAGGAGTTTTCAAAGTTTAAATTAGGAAGTATCACTTATAAAAAGTGGTGAATAATTTTTAAAGCTTATATGGATAGAAATCTTTGTAACATGAGTAAGAATGGATATTAACATTGTGAGATAATAGTGGAAAAATATAAAGTTGGATCAGGCCAAATATATCTATGCAGGCCCACTAAGAAAGATTTTAAATTTAGTGTTTTAGTTTGAGAAATTAGGGCTTTTAGAAATGTGTGGTTGATTTGAAAAACATGGAATAAAAAAGGACCAAAATAAATAAAGTGCTAGAACTGCCTTGATTTATTGAATAACACGGTATGCAAAAGTTTAGTGAAATTGGAATAGTGGGGGAAATTTGTAAGAACTTTGCACCTACTTCAAGGGTCCAGAGAATATACCTATAAACACAAATGTGAGAGACAAATTTGTAAGGCATCCCTTCAATCTGGAAGGCCTCCATTGTCCCTCTATATTATTGGTCAGCAAGTACAGTGGGAACTGCTACCTTTTGAACTGTCATACTCAAATTAAGCAGAAAAAGTTGGATCCTACAGCAGCAGAGAATCATTTAGTGGTACTTAATCAATCATCAAAGCCATGATGACTGTTGTTACTACAGTGGAGAATAAAATCAAAGCAGTTCTCAGAATAATCTAATTTGCATGGTGTCAGCTAGTCAATTATGGTGTCCAAACAAAATCAATAGGTATTATTATAATCATTCTTACTTAATCTACATAAGTGGAAGAACTATAGTTTAAATATACAGAAGTCTAACTTGGATCACAGAAAACCCTAGTCACAACCTTTCTATTAAAAACCTTAGTCTTTAGAAAAGTTTTACAAACAGTAACAAACTTTATATTATTAATTTTTCTCTCAGTCTTCCCGAAAGAAAAACTTGACCATTTATCACAGTGATTGTTCACCATAAAAGGGAATATTCAGACTTTTGAGAGATTACTTAACACTGGTTCTTAACTGACACTGATTCTAGGAGATCCAAAACAGTTTACTGGTAAGAGACAGCTTATGGAAATCAGATGTTCAATGGAGATTTAGTTCAAATCTGTCATTCAATGGATCCAGAGAATTCCAAACCAATCCTGTGGTTATTCCCCAGTCTCAAGATGCATAATTGAAATAGACATATAGAGAAACTGGCAGAATACCCACACTGATTTTCTTGACATGTGGAGTGTACATTACTATTTTAGGAAAGATTAAATGTAAGCAACTTGAACTGCCTATACCTAGAAAAACAGTAAGCCAAATGTAATGGCACATTCCTGGAGGAATTGTAGAGATTAGCATCAGCATTAAGAATTTGAGAGATGCAGGGGTAGTGATCCCCTACAACTTTTCATTCAATTTTTCTATTTGGCCTTTTCAGAAATCAGATAGACTGTGGAGAATGAGAATAGGTTACCTTAAATGGAACCAAGACTGACTGAAATTGCAGGTTCTTTTTAAGATGTGGATAATTTTCTTGAGTGGATTAACATATATTCCCTGGAACTTGGTTTGCAACAACTGACTCTGAAAATTTTCATCAATCCTGTTAGTAAAGATCACCAGAAACTATTTTCCACAAGCTGGCAGGCTAGCAGTATACCATAAGTGTTATACCTTAGTAGTATATAAACTCTCCAATCCTGTACCATAATTTAACCTTCAGGGAACTTCAGCATATTTTCCTTCTATAAGATATCATACTGGTCCATAACATTGATGATGCTGAATTGACTGTAGTCAATGGACAAGAAGTTACAACTTCTGTGCAACTACTTTAACTTATTCTTGACAAAACATTTGGGTGTCAGAAAATGGAAAACAAAATTTAACAAAAATTCAGAGATCTTTCACATGAGCAAAATTTATATGAGTCTAGTGGGTCATGTTTACATGTTTCTATGAAAGGTAAAAATTAGTGTTGCATTTGGTCATCTTTTAACCAAAGAGGAGACACAATATCTAGAGATCCCTTTTAGATTTTGGAGTAATACATTTCCTTTTGGGTATGCTTCTTCATCCCATTCACCAACTAGTCCATAAAGCTATTAGCTTTGAGGTGCAGGAAATGATATAACTTTGAAAACAGGTCCAAAATTCTGTGCAAGCTATTTGAACATAAATTCTAGAAGATTCTATGATAGGTGAATACTCAATGACAGAGATTCTACGTGGAGTCTTTGGCAAGGCCCCTATTGATGAATCACCATACATACAAAGTAGGAAATCCCCATTGTTCTGTTTATTCTTTTTTTTGAAAAATAGCTTTTGACTTGCGCTGGCATTGGTAGACACTTCTTAACTGTAAGTCACCATGTTACCCTCTACCTGGAGCTGCCCATCTGGAACTAGATATTATTTGGGACACATAAGTTTCACATATAAGTGATTTATAAGAGATCAGACACAAGTACATCCTGAAGGCATAAGTGAAATACATAAAGAAGTGATTTAAATTCCTATGAGCTTTATCCTTCTTGTGGTATCTTCTCTCTCTTAGTCCGCAGCTGTGAACTCATGGGGAGTTTTTCTTTTAAATATTTTTTTTATTGTATTGACAAGTAATTGTACATCTTTATGGGTTAAAACATGATGTTTTAGTACATTTATATGTACCTCAGTATTCATCTCTAAAACATTTATAATGTGAGGAGAACATTTAAAATTCTCTCATAGCTACTTTGGATTATATGATATAATATTTCCAACTGTAATAACTCTCTGTGTAATATAACATTAACACTTACTCCTCCTACCTGGCTATTATTTTTTAGCTTATTGTGACTTCCATAATTCTGAAACAAACATTGGGGTGCACATATCTCAACATCAAGATTCCTATGTACATATATGAATATAACACAGTTTACTTCACCATCATGTACATACACAAGACACTAATTAAAAAAAACTATAAGTAAGTAGTGGAAAGATCAGGAGAGTAGAGGGAAAGGAAGAGTGCTTGGGAGGAAGGGAGAGGAAGAGAAAATACTGGGGACTGAATTGGAACAAATTATATTCCATGCTTTTATAATTATGTCATAGTATACTTTATTGTCATGTATAAGTTAAAATATCAATAAAAATGAAGAAAGAAAGATTTAATTATTTTGGATATATATTCAGAAGGGGGATTGATGGATAATATGATGGTTCAATTTTTTAATTGTTTGAAGAAACTCCATACTGCTTTCCTAATTGCTTCAACTTTGATCATTTCTGACAACAATGCAGAAGGGATCCAATTGCTTCATGTGCTGGTTAATACTTTCTATTCTTACTTTGTTTCCTCAAACCCCTTTCATTCATTTTTTAGTAATAGGTAATATTAAAAAAATACTTATACATCTGAAGAAATACCTCAATATGTTTTTTGTGGGGAGGGTACTGGGGATTGAATTTAGGGTCACTCAACCACTGAGTCACATCCCCAGCCCTATTTTGTATTTTATTTAGAAACAGGGTTTCACTGAATTGCTTAGCGCCTTGCTTTTGCTGGTACTGGCTTTGAACTTGCAATCCTCCTGCCTCAGCCTCCCAAGCCACTGGGATTACAGGTGTGACTCAGCCTCTTATTATGTTTTGATCTGCATTTTTTATGATGATTCGTTATGTTATGCATCCTTTTGTATATCCAGTGGCCAATTGAATATCTTCTTTTGATAGACATGTCTATCAAAGTCCTTTGCCTATTTCAGATTGTCTTATTTTTCCTATTGACTTGGAAGAAAGTCTTACATATTCTGACTTTAGTTACCTTACCAGATACATAGTTTGTAAATACTTTCTCTCATTCAATAAGTTGCCTTATTAATCTGTTGATTATTTCCTTTGCTTCTCACTTTTTGTTACTAATCTCTATCAAACACCCAGTGGAATTTTTCTCAATAAAAAAAATGCCGTAAAATTTATGTAGAAACAAACAAGATCACCAACATCCAAAATGACCTTGAAAAAGAAGAGCGAAGCTGGAATGTTACAATTTCTGGCTTTAAAATACATTTTAAAATCTACAGTAAGCAGGGCTGGATCTGGAAATGTGGCTCAGTGGTTAAACACCCCTGAGTTCAATTCCCAGTAACAAAAATAAATAAATAAATAAATAACACAAAAACAAAAACAAAAACAAGATACAAAAAAACCACAATAAAAAAAAAATATAGTACTTGTATAAAGACAGACATACAGACCAACAGATCAATAGAACAAAATAAGAATCAAAAATAAATCTAAGGTTTTACTTTAAGCTGATCTTTGATAAACATGTCATGAAAACAAAATGGGGAAGAGGTAGTCTCTTCAATAAATGGTCCTGAGAATACTGGGTGAACACATACAAAAGAATGAAATTAGACTCTGATCTCACACCATACACAGAATTAGCTCACAGAAGATTATGAACTTTGAGACTTGAAATTGTAAAAGTGCTTCAGCAAAACAAGAGAAAACCTCCTTTACATTGGTCTTGGTAAGGATTTCTTGTTTAGTCCCCAAAAATATAAGCAAAAAGAGTGAAAACAGACAAATAGACAATATCAAACTATATTAACCCATTTTTATTCTATATTCCATGATGAATCTATTCACTACTTACCTGCAAGTGATTTATTTTTTGTGCCTAACTATATTTAACCTCAAAAGTTTGATTTTATGACTATTTTTTGTCATTTTAATATTGAAATAAATTGTTCTTCTATTTAATGTGTTGTTTTCTAAACTTCTCTCATTGTGACTATGAAATTCTCATCAATTAAACCTGATAGCCATAAGATGTAAGTCATTAAACCTTTTCTCATTCAATTTTTAATACTGTTGCATCCAACCCGCACCTCTCCCCAAGAAGTGCAGCCCAGACAACTCTGCAGAAGCAGCAAAGTTTATTGAGGAAATAGGCACACAGGCCAATCGATTGGGGTCAGCTCTCCTTTCCGTCAGAGAGTGACCCGGAAGTGAGGGTTTCAGAGGTTATTATAGGGTGAGCTAGCTACATGACTCAGGAAAACATGATTTGGCAGATACTCAATCTATAGTTATTTACAGTTTAATCATGACAGTGCCTCCTATGTCCCCTTTCAGTTCCTGGAATTTTAGGTAACTGGCCAGGGGGTCTGGCAGCCTGTGGTTTTGCACCCCCATCCATGAGAAGCAAGCATAGCAAAGCATTAATCACAGAAGCACAAAGAGCAGGTTAGCAGATACGTGCAGGCCTGAGCCAGAGTGACTCCATCTTGAGTTGGGATTTTACAATACACAATCTGTGCATGGTACATGTTGAGTATGTGTGTATCTGTATGTGTGTGACAGCTTATCTATGATACATCCATACATATGTAAATTACATACATATCCTATTTACACATTAATTATAGTTGGAGAGATGAGATATTATTTTGCCACCTCATCAGTTTACTATGAAATTTTTATTTATCTTGGAATACTAATGGACATAGACTCTAAATTCTGTTTTTTGCTTCCAGTGTAGGGCCTACTTGTCCAAAATCAGTACATGATATGTTGATGATATTTTGTAGAAGCCATCTAGGTTAAAACAATTACTTTCAAGTAGGAAATTGTCATATTCAGTTGTTATTTACACTAGACAACCTGTGGCAACAAAAATCCTAAATCAGTATTCATTAGACCAGCACGTGAATCAGAAGCTAGAATCAAATTAACTTTCTTTAGCTAATTAAATCATCTGCAACATATCATCATATAATTTCCAATGAACTTCATACAGTGAAAAGTTATTTGTTTTCATCAATAAATATTTTATAAAACTCCTATTGGAGCATCTGGCTTAGAAAGTGTTTCATGTATATTAGTTATTATTATTATTACTTGGTAATATCCTACCTTATATAGGACCTTATAATAGATTGTACAAAATTTGTATAAAGATTCATTTTAACAAGTTTTTTTTTTTTTTTGCGGTGCTGGAGATTGAACCCATGGCCTTGTACATGCAAGGTAAGCACTCTATCAACTGAGCTATATCTCCAGCCCCTATATATATATATTTTTTAATTAGTGCATCACAGATATACATAAAGGGAAATTCACTGTAGTATATTCATATATATAAACATATGCATATATATATTCATATATTTATATATACATATATATATATATTTTTTTTTTGTGGTGCTGAGGATTGAACCCTGGGCCTTGGTGCATGCTAGGCAAACATTCCACCAACTGAGCTATATCCCAGCTCCTATATATATATATTTTTAAATTAGTTCATCATTGATATACATAAAGGGAAATTAACTGTGGTATATTCATATATGTACATAGGATATATTGGTCAGCTTCATTCCACTGTTATTACCTTTTCCAGTCCCTCCTCCCTCCCCTTCAATCACCTTCCTCTACTCCACTGATCTTTCTTTATTTTTATCTGTTGTCCACACCCTCCCTTTTTTTTTTTTCTAATTTTCATTTAACTTCTGCATATGAGAGAAAACATTCAGTCTTTGAATTTCTAAGTCTGGCTTATTTCACTTAGCCTAATGTTTTCGGTTTCATCCATTTACCAGCAAATGCCATAATTTCATTTTTCTTTATGACTGAAGAATACTTCATTGTGTATATATGCCACATTTTCATCCATTCATCTGTTGATGGGCATCTGTATTATAACTTCGCTATAGAGAATTGTGCTATTATACATTGATGTGGCTTCATCATGTGTTATGCTGATTTAGATATTTAAGATATATACCAAAACATGAGATAGCTTGGTCATGTGGTAGTTCCATTCTTAATTTTTTGAGGAGTCCCCATACTGTTTTTCAGAGTGGTAAGGCAATCCCCCCAACAATGTATGAGGATACCTTTTTCTGCACATCCTTGCCAGCATTTATTATTGTTTGGATTCTTGATATTGGAGTATTATATTGGAGCGAGATAAAATTTCAGCATAGTTTTGACATGTAGTTCCCTGATTGCTAGAGATATTGAACATTTTTTCATATATTTGTTGGTCATTTGTATTTCTTCTTTTGAGCAGTGTCTGCTTAATTCTTTTATCTATTTATTTATTGGATTATTTTTTGATGTTAAGTTTTTGAGTACTTTATATATTCTGGATATTAATCCTCTATCTGAGCCCTGATGATCTGTATTAGTCAAGGTGGTACACTTCTGTACTGCAGACCACCCATAGAGAACCTACCTACATAATTCTTAAAAACTGATCACACCCAACCTGTGAGCTAATGCTCAAGTCAAATGGATCAAAGAAAGGGACTAACAAAGCTGAACCCATCTATCATACATCCTGACTCTACGTAGACACTCTGCTCTACAACATGCTGCAGAATTATTTTATATCAAAAGGAATGTAGTTTAAATAATTTATATTTTAATTCATAGCATGTGTTTTAATTCCTCGAGATAATCAAACCCTTTCCTTAGTATCTGTGTTAGTATCTTTGTTCTGTCTTTATCATATTAGCTTTTGTCTTAGTAAATTAGGCATAACACTTAGAAAAGGATAACATCATTATGTTCTTTTTACTCATAATTTTTCAGTAAATATAAATTTAGCAGGATATTATTTTTTGATAGGTCTAGAAATATCATATGACCATGTGATAGCTTGAGGAATCCCTAAATGTATGCAAGTATTTTATGCAACAATATTGTTTATAACATCAATGACTGCCTACTGCCCTCAGATCTCTTTAAAAAGATCTGCTGCTTAGATTTTCTTACAGTAGAATTTAAATCTTTTCATATTTCTTTACCATTATATCTCCCCGCATGTTTGGGATTTAATTTTCTCTCTGTTGGATCTTACTTCAGAAAATTTACCTCCAATTTCTCATAGTATCAACTAATTAATTTTCTGAAAGTACATATCTGATCAAAAACCTTTAATTCAAAGCATTATTGTTTTTTATTTTCAAACTAATTTCAACCATCCTATTCAATTTGTACTTCCATAAGATTTGGGGTGCTCCTCATTGCCCATTTATACATAGAAATAAAGACTTCTCTAACATGTTCTCATGCTATTTTTTAAAATAAATTGTTTCTACATCTTCATTTCTCCCCGAATCAGTCTTTCTTTCTTTCTTCTCTCTTATTCTCTCCCTCACTCCCTCCCACTTTCTTTCTTTCCCTTCCTTCCTTTCTCTTTCTTTCCCTTTCTTCCTTCCTTCCTTCCTTCCTTCCTTCCTTCCTTCCTTCCTTCCTTCCTTCCTTCCTTCCTTCCTTCCTTTCTTTCTTTCTTTCTTTCTTTCTTTCTTTCTTTCTTTCTTTCTTTCTTTCTATCTTTCTTTCCCTCCCCCTCTTTGGAGGGAGGCTTCAAGCAATAGCCAGAAATCCTACTAAATAATTTTTAAAAGAGCTGCAACACTTGCAGAATCTAATTTCTCCTACACAATACCTTGTCTGACTATTCAAATTATATCTGGCTGATTTCCCCATTACACCACGGTAATTTTTAGTTTATTTGTATCATAACAAGTTTTCTATAATTTAGTTTCTATTTTTCTCAAGAATGCAAAACTTCATATTTTATAAATCCTTTGAGGCACCATTTCTTATAGAAAATAAATTGATAAGCATATTACTTTATGGAACATATGAATATATTTCTACCACAATTAGTGACATAACTTAAAATGCAGAACAGAATATTCATTTATCTAAATTTCTCAGTGTAAGAGTCTGCTTCTGAAGTTAATATATCTACTTCAGCTTTATCTTGATTAATGTTAGTATATCATATCTTTCTCCATCTTTTTACTTTTAACCTATCTTGTCATTATATTCAATGTGGATTTCTTATAGACCATATATCATTGTGTGTTTTAATCTACTCTAACATTCTCTATATTTTTTGTTGATGACTTTGGAACATTTATCTTAATAGTGATTATATTTAGATTAATATCAATCTGTTTGTAGCTCCTTTGTATTCCGTCCAGAGGTTTCTTTTTCTGCTTTATCTGGTTTCCAGAGAGCATTTCATATGGTTCATTTTACATTATTTCTTAGCATATGTATTACAAGTGTTTTGTAAAAAATAATACTTTTTATTTCCAGAACAATAATGTTTACTGTAGAGTTTACATAACACATTTTCAACTAACTTAAGTCAACATTAAAATAACACTAATTTGCATCATGTGTAATGCAGGTAATATAAAACATTTTCCCCCAAAATCTTCTCTTGTATCTATATTATTGTATGGTGATTCCACCTATCTGCATGCTATAGTCACCCAATACATACTTAATATTACTACTTTCTACTATTATCTTTTAGGTCATTTGAGAATAACATAAAATATAAAATTTTAGTGTCTTTATTTCTTCTCTGAAGCTCTTGTGTATATATAAGTTCTCAACAATGTAATTTCTTTCTATCTAAAGAACATATTTTATAGATTTTGCAGAAAAATGTAATCATAAATTTCCTCAGGTTTTATTTGCATAAAATTTTAATCTTTTCTTTACTTTTGAAGAAAAAATACTGGATATAAAATTCCAGATTGACAGTCTGCATTTCTTTCAATATTTTCAACATTTAATATCACTCTCTTCTTACTTTCATTGTTTCTGACAAGAAGTTTCTTGTAATTCTTAACATTGTTCCTCTGTATATACACCTTTTCTCCACATCTGATTTTCTTCCTGTGTTTATTTTTTATTTGAATGTGATTTTCCTAAGTGTGTGGTTTTGTTTTGTTTTGTTTTTTTTTGGTTTACTCTCCTTGACATTTAGGTGTTGACCATCAATAATTTTGATATATTCTTGACAATCCCGCCCAAATATTTCTTGTTTGTTCTTTCTTTTCATTCTAATTTTAACATTTGAAAACCTTTCCTACAGTTACTTAACATACTGTTCTCTACTGTTTTAACTATTTCATCTATTTTAATTTCAGTTTCAAGGGTTTCTATTTGCTTACCTTCAAACTCATTTTTTTTCTTCCTTGGTTATACTGAGTTTTATTTCCTTTAGAGTGTTTATTTCCAGCATTTCCTTTTGATGATTTTATAGAACTTCAATGTCTCTGGTTGCCTTAAATATCTGGTTTTGCATACTCTCTATTTCTCTATATTTTCCATTAGAGACTGAACATAGTTATTATTTGAAATTCCCTGACATATAATTTATTATCTATATCACAGGTCATATCTATAAAATTCTGTCATGTCTATTAAGTTCCTTTTGCAGATTGTATTTTATTCTTGACTTTGGTGTGCTTTGCACATCTATTTAAAGGCAGACATGGTTTATGAGGTAGTAGGATCTGTTCTTTTGGATAGAATTTCGACATTGCTTGATATTTGTTGTACCTATTGTTGCCAAAGCTTACAAATTCTTCTGATGTCCTTGATTTTATCTCCTTTCTTGATTTCAGTTCCCTGAGTATTTTACAGAGAGAGTTTATGTCTTAAAATTATTTGCAATTCTCTGTTAGTATTCTGGAGTACAGTGGTAAGGCATGAAGGAAGAGTAACACTCTATGTTTCAATTAATTCTTAGGCATTTAGTGGTTCTGTACCCTGTGGTCTTTCCAAATGTTTTGTTTTGTGCATTTATGTCCTTTTCTATTTGATAAAGTGAGAAGCTTAGGAGTACCTGAACTCCTCATAGCTCCTGGACGAGATTCTTGGAAAGTTCTTACCTTGGAAATTAGGCCTTTTGAGGGAGAACACTTTGGGCATACTTCAGAATTATTCTTCTTCCTTGTTTTCTTTTTGTTGCAATAGGCAATTTATATTTTTTTGTTTCTTTCTTTCTTTTCTCTCTCTCTCGCTCTTATTTTTTTTTTTACCATGAGGACCTGATGAGATCATAAAGTTATTGATGAAAAAATGTGGATTCTTCCTTAATATGTTGACGATGCTTATGCTAGTTTTCAATCAATTTCTATCATTTCATCATAATTACCATTTTATGTGTTTTTATGAATATAAGGAGTTGACGATGCTTATGCTAGTTTTCAATCAATTTCTATCATTTCATCATAATTACCATTTTATGTGTTTTTATGAATATAAGGGTCCAGCCAATTCTCACTCTAGGTAAGCTGAGGTTGGCTCTATAATGCTCTGGATTCAACTATCAGATTTTGGGTTAGCAGTTTCCCTAAAAACCCCAGTTTTAAGACAGGTTTGTGAAAGTCATTAACTTTTAGTTTTCTTGGGCCTTCATTATGGTGTGAATGGGAATAAGGCTTCAATGCATTTACATGTCAGAGCTAAAAACGGATGTCAAATTCATTTCTGGATAGGTGGTTCATTTTGACAAAAATACACCTATATTCCATATTCCATCCTATCAAATGCCCATTTATCATTACCCCTGAGTTTCTACAGCTCCAGATATATATATCTATGAGAGTCCAAAATATGCCATGTTGATAAACTGAGTCTAATCTACTTGCTATGCCATAGTGGCACTGACGGTAGGAAGTTTCAAAACTGTATCTTGTAATTATTTTTTATTTGAATCTATTTTTTTAAAGGAGAGAGACTTGGAAGATGTTTATAAAACATTTCCTTCAACAGCTGAAGAATATATATTCTTCTCAACTATATGTGCATCATGATCTTTTTTGACTATCCCATTGCTGGACTGGGAGAAGTTTTTATATATAGCATATTACCTGGTAATCAAAAAATAGCTTTTGGAGGTATGCAGATGGAACATGAAGAAATGAAGAGGGAAAACATACTCCTTAGTGTTCTGGAATGTGTGTGTGTGTGTGTGTGTGTGTGTGCGTGTACATACACACATATTCTTATTCCCTTCTTATTTGACAAAAGTATCTCATTTCATCCTTACTGGGCTGAACCTGGTGAAGAAAGTAGGGCATATATTCTTTTCACTTATGATTTATGTAATAAATTTGAGCTTTTGAAGGATAAATAGCTCTGTTTTAAAGACTCAAGGTAACTAAATATTAAGCAGTACAATAATGGGTTCTTGACAGCTTTGATCATGGACCACTTCAGAGATGATTCTGACTTTCACTGAAGCATTTCACACCAGACAAAAAATGTTGGGATAATTTCATTACATTTCTTTTGGGAACATACCTTGTCCTTTGTTTTCAGTAATCATCATTGTATTTCGTTACTTTGTCTATTCTCAAATTTTTATTATTTCCAGCATTGTTTTATTTTGAATACTATGCCAGCTTGTATCAAAATAAATATTTATAATTCTTCAGTAATAGTGCAATTTTGGGGGTCATCTTTATTCAATGTCATAATCTCAAATATTAGACTTTGGTTTGAAATTTGCTTTCTCTACTTCTATGATCTTAAGAAAAATAATTTATTTAATCACCAGGTTTTCATTCATTATAGAGAAAGATCAAGTGCATATATTTTAAATCATTTGTAAAGATATTATAAAATAATTCATTTAATATATTTCAGTTTCTGCCTTCCATGAGTGTAAGATTTTATATATATATATATATATATATATATATATATATATCATACATACCATATGTTTCTCAATTTCTTCATCAGGAAGAATAAGGCAGATTTTACATGCAATCATTTATGTAAATATATGACTCATCTATCTAAATTTTTATAAAGTTTAAGTTAAATTTTTGCTACTTGATTGTCTTCATGTTATTGTGAGCAGTTAAGAGAGACACTGACAAATAGAATATTATCAATAAACCTCAAATGAAGTTTTATTCACAAAGTTAAATGGAAAATATAAGAGCAGAACCCCATAGTCATACCAAAGAAGCTTCATTAAAATAAACATACAATTTCTGAAAAGGAGACATTTTTCTAAATAAATCCTGAAGGAACATGAAAATATTTTCACAATATCTAGCAAAATTAGAGAAATGCAAATCAAAACTACACTGAGATTTTATCTCATTCCAAGCAGAATAGCAATTATCAAGAATACAATTGAGGGGCTGGGATTGTGGCTCAGTGGTGGAGCGCTTGCCTCACATGCATGAGGCACTTAGTTTGATCCTCAGCACCACATAAAAATAAGAAAATAAAATAAAAATATTGTGTCCATTTAAAAAAAAGAATACAATTGACAGCCTAGCACGGTGGAACACACCTGTAATCTCAGGACTTTGGGAGGCTGAAACAAGAGAACTGCAAGTTCAAAGCCAATCTCAGCAACGGCGAGGTGCTAAGCAACTCAGTGAGACCTTGTCTCTAAATAAAATACAAAATAGGGCCAGGGATGTGGCTCAGTAGTTGAGTGACCCCGAGTTCAATCCCTGGCACCGAAAGAAAGAAAGAAAGAAAGAAAGAAAGAAAGAAAGAAAGAAAGAAAGAAAGAAAGAACAAAGAATATAAGTGACAATAATTGTTGGCAAAGATGTGAGGAAAAGAGTATAGTCATACACTGTTGGTGGAACTGCAAATTTGTGCAACCACTCTGGAAAGCAGTATGGAGATTCCTCAAAAATCCAGGAGTGGACCCACTGTTTGACCCAGCTATTCTACTCCTTGGTATGTATCCAAAGGATTTCAAATAAGCATAGTTCAGTGATGTAGCCACATTCATGTTTATATCAGCACAATTCATAATATCTAAGCTATGGAAGCAACCTGGGTGCCCTTCAACAGATGAACAGATAAAGAAGATGTGGTATACATACACAATGGAATATTACTCGGCCATAAAAAGAATGACTTTATGACATTTGCCAGTAAATGAAGGGATGTGGAGATTATCATGCTAAGTAAAATAAGCCAAACCCAAAAAATCAAAGGTTGAATGTTTTCTCTGATATGTGGAAGCTAACCTACAATGGGTGTAAAGAATAGAAGTTCAGTAGATCAGACAAAAGAGAATAAAGGGAAGAGAGGGGGATAGGTAAAGGAAAAATAGTGGAATGGATTTGATATGATTTTTCTATGTACATATATTAATATATAACAGTGAATCTCACTATCATGTACATCCACAAGAATGGGGTCCTAATTAGAATAAGACATTTAATGCTTGTATAATTATGTCAAAATGGAATATACTGTCAGATATAACTAAAAGAACAAATTAAAAAGTAATATTGTAAGAAATATGCATTTTTAGTACATGGATAGACTAAAATGACTCAATTTTCCATCATGAAAAATTAGGCACTCAACTAATTCAACTTCCAATAAAACTTCATTTTTAGAATAGGTGAGAAATGAAGCCTTGGAGTGTTCATCATTTGAGTTATATTTCAGTATTATTGAGCTTCATTTCAATGTCCAGTGACCCAGTTTTCAATCTATGTATAATTAAAATATATAGAGTAATGATATTACACAGTTTAATTTATATTCTAATTAACATTTTGCATTTTGATGTTAGATCTCTCATTAGAAATGGATTGTGAAATTAAATGAGGTAGCAAGTTTTCTATAGTTACTAACATCTAGCTTTCATTTGTACTTTCCTAGTGGAAAAATATGAATAATTGTCATCACTACTGATTTTTGAAAAGAATTGAGCTATATTATAAAATTCCCCAATAGCTTAACATTTATCTTCCTTGACAAACACATTTTGTCATGTCCCCCAATTATAGAGTCAATGCTTTAAATCTTATTTAAGCTTGAAGTTACTCTTGACCAGTATAGTGAGCCTTGAGCTTTTACATTTTATGACTATTATCTGAGAAATTTTAACAACACAATCTTAAATATCCTCCAGCAAATATGAAACTACATGTACTTTGATATGTTAGTCCACAAAGCTTTATCTATGTCATATAAGAAGGTACAGAAATTTCACTGTGAAGATTCACTGAGCTAATATTATGAAAATACTTAGGACAGTGCTTATGATATTGTATTATCTGAGTGTTTGCACACCATTAGTTTTGTCTCTTTTTTTTCACTTTTAGACCTTATTAATGTTTCATATTCACTAATATTATTATGTGCTTTTCTGTTAGAGTAAATATTACTATAGAAGTCACTATAAAATAATATGATTATTGCAAAGGAGTTATATAACATGTACAGACAAAATAACATTGATAGTATTACATTTATTCAACTAGTTCAACTAATATGATATTTCAAATAACAAAATCCATGTTAATATATTGATATTATTAACAAAGTACTATAAATTTAATTCACTTTGGTTTAGATAATGAAAGCTATATTACATTTCAAATCAGAAGACCTTGAATTCACATTCTTCTAGTTCTACAGTCAATTCCTTCATTTTAATAATAAAAATTTATCTCATGTCTCATCATTCTCCTTTTCAAATGTACTGTGGCATTTGTTGATGAGGATTCCAGTACAATACCACTTACAGAATCTCAATTTAAACTTTTTCATTCTGTTTGCATCACTTTCTTCTTTCTCTCCATGATGTTAAATTCCCCATGATATTATATTAATACATATAAAATGTATTGCTTACATTTTAAAATGAACCAAAATTGTTAATTCTTTTATACTTCCTCTTCTTATCATTGTTCTCACACTCTCCTCTACACTCAAATTTTACTTTGTAGAATAATAATCATAAGCAGTATTTTGTATTCTCTAGTTGCTTCCTTTCCTTCCTCTAATTTGCTTGATAAAAATATATAACGAAAAACTAACTAAGCTTGAGTTTCTGCTTATTCTGTACCTGAATCCTTACCACTGAGTATGGCTAGATAAGACAATTTAATTTATCCATCTCACTCACCTCAAATTCATGCTTAATGCTTACATGAAACTAAGAGTCCCATTTCTTAATTTCTATTTTCCTAGACACCTATTTTTTTTTCAGATTTTTAATGTCTTTTTCATATTGTCATTCAAATAATAAAACTAATTTCTGTTTCACTGAGAACAATTGAATTGATTAAATAAATTTCCACCAACATATTTCTCTGCATATGAGCATTTTTAGACATGTAATTTCCCTTTTCTTGTCATGTAAATGTCTAGTCCTAGTCTTGTAGTTTAAACTGTCTCATTCTGTAAGGTACTCTAAGTCTCCCACAGTAGGTGCTCTTGCGAGTTTACCCATAATTTTCTGCTTACTTCTAATACATTCCATTCAACACTTAAATTCAGAAAATAGAGTATCTCAGTGAATATCAAAGCTTTACCAAGTTTTATTTTAATTATCTGTAGATTCTGGCAAGAAGAATTAGACCCAGATTTGACCAATGAAGCATAGGAAAACTTTTAAATTTATTTAAGCCACAAAATTTTATATTTGCATCTCAGTTCTGTAATTTTTTTTTTTTTTTTTGGTACTGGGGATTGAACTCAGGGGTACTTGACTACTGAGCCACATCCTCAGCCCTATTTTGTATTTTATTTAGAGACAAGGTCTCACTGAGTTGTTTAGCACCTCGCCATTGCTGAGGCTGGCTTTGAACTCGGAATTCTCTTGTCTCAGCCTCCCAAAGTGTTGGGATTACAGGCATGCGCTACTGAGCCCAGCTTCAGTTCTGTAATTCTAAAGTAAATAAATCAATTTCTACCATCATCCATTTTTGTAAATTCTTTTATTAATTCAGGTTGTCCACAGCACAACTGATTCCCACTGTAATATAGTTTCCAGACATTATTAAGATGTGATTGAGATTAAATAACATCTGTTCCTCAATAGTAATGGAGTATAATCTGTGTATTAGGAAAGCAGAGTATATTTTTATTTCCTGCCCCCTTAGAATTTGAGTTATTTTGCCTCTCACTTCCCATGAACCCTTTCTCCCCTATTAAATCCAGAGCAAAAATTCTGTATATGGGAACTTATATATAAGTTTCACTTCCAGAAGAGCTAATATAAAAATCAATATTGTATGCAAGTATATCTTAATAGATATGTTTCTCACATTTTGAAGTAGTCAACATTATGGCAACAACATAAGCAACTAATAAAAGAGAGGAAGAATAACTATAATTATGAAATGGGTCCACAGCCTCCCCGTGCTAACTGGACATCTGGAAGGGACCTTTTTATAGACAAGCATCACAGTATGCAGCTCACCCCATGGGATGTTTAGCAGTAGTTGGCACTCTTTGTTGTTGCTATCTTCCAGAATTATTCCAGCTAACATTTCAATTTGGAAGTTATTTGTTGTAATAAGTTCCAACAAAATTGTTTGTTGTAATTATTTGATACTTTTATAGGCCTCATAATAAAGACTTTGTATAAAATGAATCAAATGTATTATCTTACACCAGCTATTTTATTCTAATCATAAAAAATAAGAACATCAAATTACCATGAATTAAGCATAACATTATTAGTGTCGTGTTTTATTTTGTTTTCCCTTTCTGAGAATAATATTACACTGCTGTCGTAACATTTGACAGCACGAGTACTAGAAGTGATACACTATGCAGTTTTCCAAAAGGTATTTATGCTTTATATATCAGCACTTAGGCATTATAGCTATAATAAAAATGGATGCCACCAAAATTTCAGGATCATTGTCATGCTAGCAAATGTTTAGTTATAAAGGACTGTGTATTTCAAACATTGATATTTTGGTTTATTTCTCATGTATGATTTTATTTCAATTATATATATGCTTCCTTCTTCAAAAATCAAATGGTTCTTTTCATCTAGCACCCTAATGTTTTTGTTCCATCATTGTTTTATTATTCATGTTCTTCCCTTACATTCACATGTGAACATGGAAGACACCCATCCTCTACTTTATGACAAAGATTTTTGGCTAATGATAAGAGAATCTGAGACAGTTTCAAACTAGGATAGCCAGGTTTGTGACCAAGGCTTCAGCTCCATTTTATCACACTCTCACTCTTTTTGTGAAGCTGGCTTTCTTCATGGCTCTATGACTACCAGTAAGCAACTGGAGCAACTTGGTACCATGTTTGAGAACAATGGCACAAGAGATGGGTACCTCAGCTAACTAAAGAATAATATATCTTCTCATCATAACACAAGGCTAATTTAGATCATTTGTATGTATGTCCCAGATCCAGTTACTTTCTAAGGTACTACTTTTAGCGGATTCTCTCAATTTGAGTCCTCAGCATCTTCCTGGGGCAAAATGATGTCATCATCATCATTAGTGTAGAAGTTTAGATAAATTAATAAATAACTTCCCTCACAATGAGAGATGGGTCTTCCTAGTTCTCTGAGTTCCATGAGCTTTGCAGGAAACAAATAAAATCCTGAACTATATTGTTGCTATGATAGGTAACATTTTTGCTTCTCTTAATATGTGATATTAATCTTGCAAAACTATAGGTCTAATTTTCTTCTTCAAACATTCATATTCTGATATGTATAGCTTTGAGGTCATATTTACCACCAGGTCTAATTCTATAGTCAGATTCATCTGAGATTGACACTTGGTTTAGGGCACTAAAAGAAAAGACAATTTGAGCTTCATATTTATTATTCAATAATGAACAATTATTTTTTCCTATTCTTATCCTTACTATACATATATAATCTCATACAACTCAAGTGCAATTTGAGATGGTTATATTTTATGAGAGAGAGAGAGAGATAACAATAAAGAAATTTTGATATGATATTATCCATGTCTAATATTAGGATAAATATTTAAGACAGATAAGGATTTCCATAAATTTTAAAAAGCATGTCTTTAGATCTTAGTGAAGAAAAGAGATCTACTGAGCATGAAGTTTGCTTCCCAGACTGATTTAAACCAAGTCTTTAAAAAAAATAAATAAAATAAAAAATAAACCAAGTCTTTGGAAGAGGATGTATTTCAAAATTTGAGGCATAGTCTCAAATATCATGCATGCACATATTCCAAAGAAACTCAGAGTTTTAAAAAAAATCCTCACATAGTGATAATGTATAAGGTTTTGTTTTCTGAAAAGTAGACATTATGTAGCATATTTATAATGAGAATTTTAATAATATTCTCCAAAAGTTTTGTAAGCTAGTAAGACTCCAGATTATTCAAAAACACTGTTCAAGGAAAAAAAAAAAAAGGCCCCGGGTGCAGTGTGGCTCACACCTGTAATCCCAGCACTATGGGAAGCTGAGACAAGAGAATTGCAAGTTCAAAGCCAGCTTCAGCAATGGTGAGGCCCTAAGCAACTCAGCGAGATACTGTTTCTAAATAAAACACAAAATAGGGCTAGGGACGTGGCTCAATGGTTGAGTACCCCTGAGTTCAATCCTTGGTACCAAAAGAAAAAAAATAAAAAGAAAAAGTATGGGCTGTCATTTTTAATATAGATTTTATGTTGATGACTATGTCTGTCCATAAGTGCTATGTAGGAAAAACTATAATTTTGTAGATAATCTATTAATAGATAAACATACCATATAGTTCAAACATATTGTAAAAATCATAAACACATAAAAATTTCAAGCAGCACATATTGTCCTTTGTGATAAGGTAGAAGAGCATAAGCTACTAATCCTACAGAATCTTACAAAATACCCATACTATGTCAATTTCTCCTAAGCTTATATTTTTCTCAGATGTCTTATGAAGAATAGATCAATATCTCTATGAATAACTATATTAATATCTATATTAATAACTCATGAACAGTTATCTGTTTGCCTATATGACTAAATAGATCCCAATTATTACTGCTATAATATATACTATCTCTTTATTATCTTACCAAATAGAAGACTATCTAACATATTCATCCAAATTATTAATTTAGATAAATTTTCTGTGCTGACTTTTTTATTTTTACACTACATGTAATATTCTAAGTTGTAATGATTCTTTACTGGACATAAATTAAAAATCTGAGATTATAATCTTGAGCTTTCCAAGGGATTTATCATTTCAGGGATTTATCATTTCTGACCTGAATTGATATCCTGTCTTGATATTCAATGAATCCTCCCTATTCTTTTTTTAGCCCAATTGATAGAGTGAAATAGTATGTAAATGTACATATAATTTTAAAATATTAAATGTCAACTTAAATTAATGGTTATACATCAATGAATGTCCAATAAATACAGAGATTAATCTTATATAAAATCTGAAACTTTTTAAAAATGATATGTAATACTAAAATGAGAATTCTGGAATAAATAGGAAATGGGAAGAGGAGAAGAGAGAACATTGGCTATGACTTGCTGAGCTAGATTGATGGTGGAATAGATAATTCATGGGTCAACATCTTTTTCTCCCAGAATATCATTATTCACTATTATGCATGTCCACACTTGAAGAAACAGAGATATATGTTTTTAAGCAAGTTGTAAGCAAGTTGTAAGCAAGTTGATTTTAGTTTCAGGATGATTGATAATTTATTTCATAATATGAATAAGGACAGTCAAATTTAAAAACATTTTTATCATATAGTCCTTTAAAAAATCACAAATTTAAATACAATACAAGGGGTTGACATTTAGCTCAGTTATAGAATGCTTGCCTATCAGACATTAAGACTTGGGGTTTGATTTCCAGTACAAAATTTTTAGAAAGTCAAATACATCACAAGACAAAGTTAACTATAATATTGTTCAACAAGATATACAATCAAGAAGTACATAATGATAGGATAAAAAATAAGAATAGGGAAAAAGTTATATGTAAATATGATTGTGTGATGAAACAAGTAAAATCTGTATTTTTATAAGTAATTTTCAAGATGGAAAGATAAATTCATTTAAAAATTAACAAAAACTCAGAATGTTCAACCTAAAAACCAAAAAATATCCAAGGAACTCCTGAAAAAATATATTTGAAAATAAAAAAATGATTCCAGGAAAAAAATATGAGATAAATTGAAAAAAATAAAAGAAAGAAAAGAAAAATAAATGAGAGAATTCCTAATGCCCAGAACTTAGTTTCTAATAGTATTCTCCAGTAGAATGTTCCAAGGTTCCTTCGATAAACTAGTGATTCTAGAAGGGAGCATACATTTGTAAAATGGGTCTATAATAATTTATGTTGACAGAAATTAAGAAAATATTAAATTTACCAATACATCCACACATTAACTAGAACAGAGGATAATGCAAGGGAATCAAGTAAAAGAGCTCCTGTTGGCCACAATTAGAATAATTTGAGGAATAAAATACACTAATTTTTTGTATTATAACAGAAATTATAAAATAAAAATATATGGGTCTTAAATAATTTTAAATCACAATTGAATAGTTGATGAATTGAAAAGGGCAGACAGCATTTTCAGAAGTCCTCAATATAATTTAAGTAGATAGTCCAGCCTTACAGATGCAGACCATAATTCCAGAACTCTTATATGAGTAGTGATTTTTGTAAAAGAGGACAGTATAAAAAGGAGTGTCAGTTAATATAGAGTTAATGTAAAAATCTGACTAACTGAGTCAAGTAACCAAGGTCAGTATCAATAGGATTAGTCATTGTGAAAGTATGTATTCTTGATAAGAGCTGATGAGAAGAACAAATTTCACTTCTGTGGTCTTCCTCCTTATAACACTTACCCCAATATAATCATGAGAAACCCCTATTAAGAAACATGCTATAAGCTGGGCGCGGTGGATGAATAAGACAGCCAGCACTAACTAGTCTCTCCGAAAAAAGAACCAAAGGAACAGATGTATACCTGCATATAATAGGGAACACTGGAATTCAACAGTAGAGAAATGGAAATCTTGCAATATCCAGAAAACTAGGACAGCAGCTCATAAATTAAATATCCTAACACCTGCTACCCTGGCTGCACAGACAGGGAAGAGGGAATCTTTTTTCTGCAGGAGTAAAACTGAAAAAACAAAAGAGAATCCAGCAAGTTCTATCAGTTCAGATATTGACAATCCTAGCTATTGGAATGTTTTTCAGCTCTTGCTGGCTTACATCTTAGGTAAATTATAGGACTCAAATTTTTATAGTCTGACTTTGAAAGAGAAATTCATTTCATCTTCTAGTGACACCATCAGCATGATGTAGCCAGGATCCATCCTTGGAGGGTAAATATTGTCTGATTTCTGGATTGCTAGGGATCAGACACCCCTGCATATTCCCATCTCTAAGACCTCACAGAAATTTCACTACACTGACTCAGTAGATGGATGCCTCATGAGCCAGACTCACATTGGTGGAATAACTCGAACAAAAAATCCACTGAGAGCTGTATATAGAGGGAAGAGTGTGTTGTGACACAAGAAAAGAGCAGAAGATACTGTCTACAAGAACAGAGGCACTAAAGAATTTGCCCTTTCAGACCAGAAGCATGGCCAGTCATGAGTGTTTTCTGTGAGGGGTAAGCCTGAGAATTTTTGCCATCTCAACTTCCAGCACTCTTCTTTCAAAAATGTGGAAATTGCTACTAACAAAATGGATAAAAAGTAAAATTCTGAGTTTTCACTGACTCCTAACACACGAAGACAATTTCCTGCTGTTATTTCAGTTTTGATTTTATCATATCTCTGAAGTGTAAGAATCACAGATTTTAAAATTTCATTTAAAAGCCTCAACAATAGAATCAATAAAACTGAAGAAAGAATATTGTAGCTCAAAGAAAAGATTTTTTAACAATTTTTTAATATCATATTTGGGCATAAACAAAAAGAAGAAAAAAAGAAAAAATGAAGATGGCATGTAAGATCTTTGGGACACTATTTAATGATCAAACATCCATATCATCAGCATATGAATGTGGAAATAAAAGAAAATAAAGGCCTAGAAAATCTATTCAATTAAGTAATAACAGAAAACTTCCCTAAGCTTCGGAAAGACACAAATTTTCAGGCAAAGGAGTACTGTAGTATGCCAAATTAATTTGACTAGAAAAGATCCTAACTATAGCATATTATAATCAAATTGTAAAAGTTAAATTATGAGAAAGAATTTTAGAAGTTGCAAGAGAAAAGTACCAAGTCATATTTAAGGGCAATCCCATAAGATTAATAGCAGATTTCTTACCCCAAACCCCACACACCAAGAGGGCATGGAATTTCAAGTCCCAACAGAAAATAATTCTCAACCAAAACTATGGTATCTAGAATGCCTATCATTTGCAATTAAAAAAGAAATAAAGAATTTTTCAAGGATGTGGTGAAAAAGGTACACTCAAACACTGCTGGTGGGACTGCAAATTGGTGCAACCAATCTGGAAAGCAGTATGGAGATTCCTTAAAAAACTTGGAATGGAACCACCATTCGATCCAGCTATCCCACTCCTTGGCCTATACCCTAAAGATTTTAAAAAAGCTCACTACAATAAAGCAGTCACCTCAATGTTTATAGTAGCACAATTCACAATTGCAAAACTATGGAAGCAACCCAGATGCCCTTCAATAGATGAATGGATAAAGAAATTGTGGTACATATACACAATGGAATATTATTCAGCAATAAAAGAAAATAAAATTATGGCATTTACAGGCAAATGGATAGAATTGGAGAACATTATGCTTAGTGAAGTAAGCCAATCCCAAAAAA
>PVHX01024305.1:0-24256 GCA_004024805.1 Geosciurus inauris
AAATCACAATTCTTTCCTAGAGACTTTTTGGATAAAATATTATCCAGGGTAAAAATATTCTGGCTCATTTTTCTGGAAAGCCTTTAAGATATATAGCTCAAGAATTTCTGGTAATCTTTTGATAGCCACAGTAAGGAAAATGGTCTAAACTAACGCACTCAACATGTAGGGATGAGAGATGAAAAGAAATAATTATATTTGAGTTCAAGACTCTGGTCTTACCTATAGTCAAGGCCCACTTACATTCTTCCTTTTCCTTTAGCTATATATGCCTTCTGATAAATTCCTCTTTTTACCTACATTAATTTTTCTGTCACTTGAAATCTGTGACCTTTTGATTAAAACTGTGCTCTAAAATATAATTCTGAAATTGACATAGAATATTTATTTAGAGTATGTGTATATGGCACTGGGGCATGACAAATAGTGATTGAAATCAGGGACACTATGAGACTGTATAATATACATGAGAAACAATGAGCATTTGATACCAATATAAAACAAGTAGATGTTGTAGGTTTTGGCTAGGTTTGGGCCTTGAGCTGATTTTCCACACCTACATTCCTATATACGCATGTATATACTTATACCTATATACACATGCATATAGTTGCAGTGCAACTGTGCACATAGTTGCTATTCATTGTGAGAATGTATTAGTTTATTTTTTTATTTTAAATGCATTTTGTTGTTAGAAAATTTTGGGTGAGCTTTATTAAGTGCTTGGCTATAGCTTTTTAAAAATCTGTCTGCTAATTCCACTTTCTGTGTCCATTTCTATTTATTGCTTTTTCTGGAGTATGTGTTACATTTTCCTATATTTTTATGTCTAAATCATTTTGAAATGTCTCTTGGACTTTGTAAAATATAGGTTGTAGAGAATCTGAATTCCATTTTCTCCTTTGAAAATTGATTTTTGTTTAACTAGGCAATTAATTTACCTGAACTCAATATATATTAATTATCACCCCTGCAGTCAAGAACACTTGCAAATTAATCAGATCCCTCAACTTTAGATTGGCAGCATGGAGCTTGCTGCTGACATTCATAGTTCAGGAGCTGGCCAGAGATTTGGGAAGAATATATACTCAGAATTTTGATCTTTTCTTCTCTGACTTCTTTCCAGTGTTTTATCTATGCATGTTTCAGTTACTGTAGATGAGTCTAGATCTCTGTCTTCTGGTTCTTCTAGCAAGTAAAAAGGAAGGTTTTCTTTTCTTTTTTAATATTTATTTATTTTTTAGTTGTAGGTGGACAGAATATCTTTGTTTTTATGTGGTGCTGAGGATCGAACCCAGTGCCTCACGCATGCTAGGCGAGCACGCTACCACTGCGCCACAATCCCAGCCCCAGAAGGTTTTCTTTTTGTTCGACTGGGAATAACAGGTACTAGTTATTTAACCCAGAGAAGCTTTACCACTGAGCTATATCCCCCATCCCTTTTCATTTTTTTTTTATTTTGAGACAAATTCTCAGTAAGTTCTTTAGGGCATTGCGAAGTTGCTGAGGCTGGCCTTGAATATGTGATCCTCCTGTTTTAGTTTCACAAGTCACTTTGGCGTGAGCCTGAGGGAAGACTTTCTATACATGTTTTAGACACTCAACAGGGAACAGATTTTGGCTTGTCCTCTGAATAAATCCTTAAAAAATGGGAACTCATTGAGTTCAGTGGTACTTTCAAATTTAGATTCTGCTTAATTTCTGCCCGGTTTAGTTTGCCTTCTATTGACTTGATGTAGTTTGTAATTTTTGTTTTTGTTTTTTTGTTTTTTACTGTTTGTCAAAAATATATAGTTTTTTTTTCTGATGAAAATAAATACTTAGATATCACCATAAACCCCTGCCTGGTCTATTATATAAACTGTGGCCAATGTAGCACAATAATTCCAGTAATTTAGTGCAAAATTACACTGAAGATCTAGATGTTGGAGTGGAGCATGGTGGTGCATGCCTATCATCCCAGCACTTTGGGAGGCTGACACAGGAGAATCATGAGTTCAAAGCCAGCCTCAGCTATAGTAAGGAGCTAAGCAACTCAGTGAGACCCTGTCTCTACGTAAAACACAAAATAGGGCTGGGGATGTGGCTCAGTGGTTGAGTGCCCTTAAGTTCAATCTCCAGTACACCCCCCAAAAATATCTACTTGTTGGATTCAGCATAAAAGGCTTGCTATAGGATATTTTTACAACTTTATAAGGCCAGTTAAATGGTGTTTTAGGATGACATCATTAGGCATGTAAAAAACTTGGAAAGCTTGGTCTTGGGATTCACATGAGCTTACATTTTCACTCTAGACAGGCAAAATCCCACTGCCATCCACTTAGGATCTCACTGAATAAATCCTATTGCAATGTCTTTAAAAAGCCTCTACTAAAAGCTTATTTCCTCTTATTGCAATGGACTAGTTTCTGTGCAATTTAAAAGTTATAATGCCATGATAATTTCTCTAAAATTTCTTCCATCAGAACTAGAATCTAGGATGCAGAGAAGTGGATAACTTAAAAATGTTCTTAGCAGGCTGAATGGTTAGAGATTTTAAAAAGCATTTTCATGAGGTAGAATTTATATACAACAAACTACATATATTTAATGTATACAATTTGATGAGTTTGGACATATGCATAAGCCTGCAAAACCACCACTACAATCAAAAGACATACTCATCATTTCCAAAAATTCCCTTTGTTCCTTTTCTTTGTGTGTGTGGTTAAGAGCATTTAACAAGGGATACATTATCCCAACAAATTTTTAAATAAGTACCACACTATTGTTGGTTATAGTACCTATGTTCTCTGGCATATCTCTAAAACTAATTCATCTTTTATCTGTTTCAATTGATATATAAAACAAAAATTATACATATTAACGGAATACCATGAGATGTTTTGACATAGTCATTTCCTCAAACATTTATAATTTTATTGCAAAAAATTCAAAATCCTTTCTTGTATCTTTCTAAAATATACAGCATATAATTGTTATTTATATTCACCCTACTATGTTATACATCAAAATGCATTAGCCTTATCTAACTGTATCAAAGTACCCCCTGATCAACCTCTCCCCACTATTCCCTTCCCCCTACTTTCCCCAGCCATTCCACTCTGAACAGAACTCTTTTAGATTTTACATGTGAGATCACACAGTACATTTTGTATTTGGCCTATTTCACTTAATATGATGATACTCAGTTGCATCCAGGTTGCTGAAAATGCCAGGATTTCATCCTTATGCATAGCTGGGGATTTCATCAAAATGCCAGGATTTCATCCTTATGCCTAGCTGCATCCAATGCATATCCATGTTGCTGAAAATGCCAGGATTTCATCCTTATGTGTAGCTGAATAGCATTACCTATGTATCACATTTTCTTTACCCATTTCATCATTTGATGGACACTTAGGTGTTTTCCATTTCTTGGCTGTTGTTCTGGGGATGTGTCTATCATCAACATACTGATTCCTTTTCCTGTCAATATATAACCAAGAATGGCATTGCTGGATCATTTGGTAGTTCTATTTTTAATTTTTTGTGAAACCTCCATACTGTTTTCCATAATGGATCTACTAATTTATATTCCTCCCAAATCTGCTCCTCTTTCTCCATATCCTCACAAGCACTTGTTATCCTTAGTCTTCTTGATAATAAACATTATACCTTGGCAAGTTGATATCTCATTGTGGTTTAAATTACTTTTTGTTGTTAAGAGTTTTTATATATTCTGCATATTAAGCTCTTGTAAGAAATATGATTTACAAGTATTTCTACCATTCTGTATGTTGAACTTTTATTTTTGTCATTATGTTTTGTTTTGGTGGGGGGTAATGGGGATTGAACTCAGATGACATCATTAGGATGACATCATTAGGCTGAGCCACATCCCCAGCCCTATTTCATATTTTATTTAGAGACAGGGTCTCACTGATCTGCTTAGTTCCTCGATTTTGCTGAGGCTGGCTTTGAACTCACGATCCTCCTGCCTCAGCCTCTTGAGCCTCTAGGATTATAGGCATGTGCTACTTCCCCCTGAAGTGATTATGTGTTTTAATGCACAAAAAATTAAACCTTGAGGCAGTCTGACCCATTTAATTTTTTTCTTTTGTTTGTGCTTTTGATATCATATATAAGAAAGTATTGTGAAATACAGTGTCATAGAGATTTGCCACTATCTTTTCTTAGACAGTTTTATGATTGTATGGCTTGTGTTTATATTGTTGATCCATTTAGAGTTAATTTTTGTATATTGCATTAGTTAAGGTTCCAAAATCTTATTTCTGCATGTTAATATCCAGGTGTCCCAGCACAATTTTGTTGAAGAGACTATTATTATTCATTGAGTAACTTTGACATCCTTGTTAAAAATCAACTATTTATAAAAGTATTGATTTATTTCTCTACTCTCAATTCTTTTTCATTGGTCTGTATGTCTATCTTTATGTCAGTACCATGCTATTTTGATTGTCATTTCTGCTAAGTTTTGAAGTCAGTATCAGACTTCCAGATTTGTTCTTCTTTTCCAAAATTATTTTGGCTGTTCTGAGTTCTTTGAAATTCCATATGAATTGAAGGATAAGCTTTTCCATTTCTGCAAAAAAGACCATTGGAACTGTAATACTAATTGCATTCAATCTGAAGATCATTATGTTTAGTATTGTAGTATTGCCATCCTAAGAATAGTAAGTATGTAAATTCATGAATAAAGGATATATTTCCATTTATGTATTTCCATTTATGCCTTTAATGCCATTCAGAATTGTTTTGAAGTTTTCAATGTACAGGTCTTTCATCTTGTAGATTAATTTTAGCCCTAGATATTTTATCATTTTGGATGGTACTACAAATGGAATTGTTTTCTTACATTCTTTTTCAAATTGCCCATTGCTGCCATGTAGAAAAAAAACTGACTTTTGTGTGGTGATCTTGTAGCATTTTTTAAAATATTTTTTTTAGTTTTAAATGGACACAATACCTGTATTTTATTTATTTATTTTTATGTGGTGCTGAGGATCGAACCCAGTGCCTCACATGTTCCAGGCAAGCACTCTACCACTGAGCCATAACCCCAGCCCCATAATTTGCTTTAATGAATTTGTTTATTCTCTTCTAGTTTTTCATGGATTTTAGGGTTTATAAATGCACATATATATGGGCTTTTATATATGTATATACATATAAAATCTCTGAATAAAGATAGTTTTACATTTCCTTTCCAAGTTGGATGCCTTCTGCTTTTCATGCCTAATTGCTATTTTGGCTGGGATGTCTAATATGTTGTAGAACAGTAAAGATAAAAATTGGCATCCTGTGCTTATTTCTGAATTTGGAGTGAAAACTTTCAGTTTTGTGCCATCAAGTGTGTAATATTAGTTTTAAATTATTAAATAAATGTTATTTTTTCAGTTTGAAGATGATCTCTTCTATTGTTAGTTTGATGAGTGAGTTTTAAAGTTTTGACCCCATCCAGATTTCCTGTAACTTTTCCTGCAAACTTAAGGTACTTTACCTTATTTGCTTTCACATTTCTTTTTTATAATGTGAATATTTTGTCAAATAACTTCTATGGAACAAATGACATGATCACTTTTTTGTCATTTTATTAATGCAGTATAATATTACAATAATTTTATTGTGATGCACCACCCTTATATTCCTGGCATAACTGCTACTTGCTCATGGTGGTCACAGTTATCATCTTTCTAATATGCTATTGAATTTGGTTTTCTATTATATAGTGAGGATTTGAGATGAGTAATTTTAATCAATTGAAATGAATGTTCCAGAGAGCACATGTAAAGGATTCAGAGAAAGGGCAATGATGAGAAAGTGTGCCTTTGCAGGACAGAATGTAACTGCAAGTAGATGAAGACAAATAGCAGAGTGACTTTCAGTTTGAGTAGTGTTCCAGAATAAATCATTGCCTAAGGGCATACAGTTGGTAAGTGATAGGACTGGGGCTAGAATTTATGTTGCCTTCCATGAATGCCATGAATGCTTCATTACACAACACTGCTGACCAGAAGAGCTGGCCTGAGTTTGACAGTCTCTCAAAATACTACACAGTTTTGTTCTTTTCTTCAGAGTAATTTCCCAGACACTTTCCAAGAAAAAGTACTGGTGACTGTCCAACTATTTCTGTCATTGTCCATTCTTTCACCTGCAAATAACGGGAGAATTGAAAATTTCTAGGAGGACATGTAGCAAACTGGGGACAGGTAGATAACTGTTAGAACCTAAAATATTTTTTTAATTCACCTTAGAAAGTTGCAGTGCAAAATGCTTATCAGGAAAAGCTAAATCATAGAGAGTAAGGTTTTAGCCCAAATAAACAATAAATATTTCTCTGAAGTGTTTTATTTTTTGGTACTGAGGATTGAGCTCAGGGGCACTCAACTGAGCCACATCCCCAGCCCTATTTTGTGTTTTACGTAGTGACAGGGTCTCACTGAGTTGCTCAGTGCCTCGCTGTTGCTGAGGCTGGCTTTGAATTCGCTGTCCTCCTGCCTCAGCCTCTCAAGCCGCCACTACACATGGCCTTCTCTAGAGTTGTTATTTGGAAAATCACAAATGTGTAGCAAGTGAATAAGTCTATTATAATGAGCCACTATGCATCCATCATCTAGCATCAAAAATTAGCATTTCTCTCACTGTTGTGTTTTATTTATAATGTATTCATTTTGATTTATTTTTATTATTAACAAATTATTTGTACAAATTAACAGGTTTAATTGTGATATTCCATGCATGCATATATTGGGAATTGATCATATCCACCCTCTCATACCTTCCACTCACCCTGCTCCTTTTCTACCCTTCTCATTCCCTAATTGTGCAATATTCATACAAGTTAACATTGAATCAGTCTGTAAACAGTTGAGTGGATAAAAAAATATATCACACACACATACGCACACAAAAAGGAGCATTATTCATCTACAAAGAAAAATGAATCATGTAGTTTTCATGAAAATGTATAGAACTAGAGAGAATCACACTAAATGAAATAATACAGACACAGAAACATAAACATTCCATGTTTTCTGTCGTATTTGCAAACCAAGAGAAAAAGAGAGGGCAGGGAGAGAGAGAGAGAAGCCATTTAAATCAAATTTTAGGCAACATAATTTCATCAGTAAACTTTTGTTTCTTTTCTGATCCTTTTTAGATATACATGATAGTATAGTGTATTTTGACATATTGTACATGCATGTAGTATAACTTCCCATTCTTATGGTTATACATGATGTGGAGTTACACTGGTCATGTATTCATACATGAACATAAGAAAATTATGTCTGATTCATTCTACTGTATTTCCTGCTCCTATCCCCCTCCCTTCCCTTCAATTCCTTTGTCTAATCCAATAAACTTCTATTCTTCCCTCCCCACTTTATTGTAGATTAGCATCCACATATCAGAGAGAACAATTAACTTTTAGTTTATGGGGATTGGCTTATTTCACTTAGCATGACAGTCTCCAGTTCCATCCATTTACCGGCAAATGCCATAATTTCATTCTTTTTTTTATAGCTGATTAATATTCCATTGTATATATGTACCACATTTTCTTTAGCCATTTAGCTACTGTGAATTGAGCTGCTATAAACATTGTTGTGGCCGAGTCACTATCAGTTGGTAATTATAAGTCCTTTGGGTACATACTGAGGAGTGAGATAGTTGAGTCAAATGGTGGTTCCATTCTTAGATTTCTGAGGAATCTCCATACTGCTTTCCATAGTTGTTACATTAATTTGCAGTCCCACCAGTAATGTAGGAGTGTACCTTTTCCCCATAACTTCACCAACATTTACTATAACTTGTATTCTCAAAATTGCCATTTTCACTGGAGTGAGATGGAATCTCAGTATTGTTTTAATTTACATTTCCATAATTGCTAGAGATGTTGAACATTTTTTTTCATATTTTGTTGATCAATCATATTTCTTCTTCTGTGAAGTTCCTGTTTAGTTCCTTTGCCCATTTATTGATTGGGCTATTTTTTTTTTTGGTGTTAAGTTTTTTGAGTTATTTATATATCCTGGAAAGTAATTATATATCTGGGGTGCTTGTGGTGAAGATTTTCTCCCATTCTATAGGCTCTGTATTCATGCTCTTGATTGTTTCCTTTGCTGTGAAGGATATTTTTAGTTTGATTCCATCCCATTTATTGATTCTTGATTTTATTTCTTGCATTTTTGGAGTCTTGTTCATCAGTAAACATTTGAGTATATATCTGTATATCAATATTTCTCAAAGTGTGACCTGATAACCCCTGGTAGCATTTGAAATATTTCCAAGCCTAATATTAAAGGTTATAGAAGACATGGTGATTAAGTGATCCAGAATGTATAACTTACAGGTTTATACACATGACAACATTTTCCTGGGAGGCATGATAAATACAGGATGAGAACTATTGTTGTCAAGAAGCTTGGATTGGTGACCTCCACTCCTAGTTAAGACCCAATAAAAGGGGCTATACCATGTGTCTTAGTACGTTTTATTTTGTTGCAACAACATACTAGATTCACAATAATGTATAAAAAAAAGAGGTTTATTTATTTCACAGTTGTGGAGCTCCAAGAGCATGGCACTAGCATCTTCTTCTCTCTGGTGAGGGCCTTCTGACTATATCTAAATGCGGTAGCTGGCATTATGATGGGAACATGTGTGAGAGGGAGGAATCACATGATAAGACAGAAAGGAAAAGGGCAAGTTAAACCAATGAACTTGCTTTATAACAACTCGTTCTTTGAGAACTAATCCAGTCCCATGAAACCTGCATTAATTACTTCATAAGAGTGGTGTCCCCATGACCTAATGACCTCCCACTAGGCTCTCTCTTAAAGGTTCTGCCACCTCCCATCACTGCTACATTTGTGGCAGTTTTCAACACAAGAAACTCTGTGGAACTCACTCAAACTATATCTAAGCCACAGTACCACCCTAACTTAAGCAATGAGAAAACTAGAAAAAATATTATACAACTCTTTTAGGAAAATGAACAACAAGCAATACAGGATTATGATCTCTGAGAAAAAATAGGAAATTAGATGAGCCCTATCATTTCCTCAGCTTACTGCCTGAAGGCAGAGTCTAGGCTAAAACACCAAAGGGAACAATCTAAACAGTCCAGTAGGCTCACTGAACTGAGGAGGCATAAAATGGGAATCTGAGAGAGTAAGGCAGCTAGAATTTATGGAACATTATACCAGAAAGGAGGGAGTTATTTGAAGAGGGCACGCCACAGAGCTGCCCTTGAATCTTCAGCTAAGTAACGATTAGTGAATACACGTGAGGAAACTTCTCAAAGCCAGAGAAAACATTTTAAAAACGATTATAGGAAACAATCCTTAGATACGACATTCTCTGGGAAAAATTCCTATTCCCATTAGTCAGACTTATAACTAACAGAGGATATAGTATTCAGAAGAGCATTGTCTCATCAGTAGAGAAAAAATTATCCACAAACTAACTGCTGCTATAATCCTATTTAACAAGGATTAAAATCAATACCTAAAAGAATCAAACTGTTTCCAAGTAATTTAACTGTGTCCCAGAACAAAACTAAAAGATGCTTTTATGAATGTAAAAATATTCACCATGAAGCATAAAATCTATAAATTGAATTTAATCAAAATTAATAACTTTTGTGTTTCAAAAACCAGTGTTAAGAAAACAAAAAGTTAAGACACAGACTGGGATAAAATATTTGCAAATCACTTATTTTATAAGGTATATATATTCAGAATATGTAAAGAAATCCTATAACTCAATGATAACAAAATAAAAAATAAAAACAAGAGGTTTGGATAGACATTTCATTAAAAAAGTCTATATGAACAATAAAATAGAACATGAAAATGTATTCAACAACATTAATTATTATGGAAATGCCAAGTAAAACCACATTGAGTTGCCACTGTATGTCTATATTAGAGTGTCTAGGAATAAAAAGACTGACAATCACCAAGTGATTGTGGGAATGTGGTACATTGTATCATACAGCCTCTTTGGAAATCAGTTTGGCAGTTGACTATAAAGTTCAAAATCCTACTCCTAGTTATTTACCCCAAATAAATAAAATCTGTGTTCCCACAAAGACCTACATATAAATGTATATAGGAGCTTTATCCATAACAACCTCAAACTATAACTAAAATGTCCAAAATTAGTGAATACACACAATAGGTGGTACATCCATGCAATGGAATACTATTTGGCAATAAAAATGAACTATGATAATTTAATAAAACTGATGAATCTCAAAAGTATTATGTTAATAGAGTTATTCCAGACACAAAAAACTATGTGCTATATGCTTCTATATAACTATATGTGGAATTCCCCAAAGGGAAGGGCTATGAAAATTCTAAAAAGAAAGCTGATTATAAAAAAAGGAGTTTCATCTGCATCTACACTCTCCTGTGACATTCTCTGTAATCTTTTACTCTTTATGCTTTCACATTGCCTTTCAGTAGTATGAAGAGTTGAACAAGATCTGTGTTTCTCAACGTGTGACCTTTAGATCACATCTTTATTTGAATTATCTGAACTTCTAACTAAAACTATTGATTCCTAAGACTCACTCTCACCACACAATTACTAGGGATAGGGTACAGGAATATACTTTTTTAAAAATAATTTTTTAGTTATAGATGAACACAATACCTTTATTTATTTTATGTGGTGCTAAGGATCAAACCCAGTGTCTCACACATACGAGGCAAGCACTCTACCACTGAGCCACAACGCCAGCCCAGGAATATACTTTTAATCCAGTTCTTGAAGATTTATTTGCATTTTATAGGTTCAGACCTTCAGGGATAAATGGTCTTCAAGCATCCTACAAGCTCTAATTTTGATTCAGTTATACATATGCTACTTAAAATTTGAAAAAAAAAAATGGGTTACATGTTTTAAAGGAGATTCTTTTAATTTGAATTTGTTTGTGATTGAATAGATGATTTTATTTTCCAAATTACAAAACATGAAGATTATTTCCATCTCTTCCCTTAAGGTGGGCAGAATAACATTTCCTTCTCTTCCTTTATTAATGATGTTAATGGCTATTATGCATCTATGGCCCTGGTTTGATTTCCTTTCCATCGGCAGTGAGTTCTTTAGTTACCCAGAAATTTCAATTATAATTATTTCTTTTAATTGAAATAAATCCGTCCAATTTTTTCTAAAAAAATTAATTACAGTCATTCGTCTGTATTTTCAGTTTCTGTATCTGCATTTTCACCCAACCACAATTAATAATGTAATATTGTTCCTGACATATACTATATAGTTAAGCCTACAATTACTGGTATGTAATGAACATGTACAGCTTTTTCTTATGATTATTCCATAAATAATACAACATAACAACTATTTACATAGAATTCACATTAAATTTGGTATTATAAGCAATTTAGAGATGATTTAAAATATACAGGAGTATGCACATAAGTTATATACAAACTATACACTAGTTTACATAAGTAACTTGAGCATCCATGGAATTTGGTGTCCATAGGGGAGCTTGGAACCAATCCTTTGTAGATAACAAGAGATAGCTACATTTGGATATGAATGCAAAATGATGACCTATTTTACTATTCTCCTAGGGTGGAAACACTTGGTTGTCAGCCACAATAATCAAGGGTGCTTGGAGTTGGGGCAGATTGAAGTAATCAGTGGTCAATTTACACCCATTAATAACTTTTTTGGTATACATCCTTTTAGGTTCTTCAGGTCCAATGTTGTGTATTAACTTGGTGGTAAGCGTAGGCAGGTAGGGTTTGGCTAGATGAAATATGTCATGGGGGCCATGTTTTGAGGTTTGTATTTTGTTCCTGGTAAGAGAAACTATCTGATTCCTGGGGGCCATTTTCTGAGCTGCTCTTCTCCACCATGATATTCTGTCTCATCTTGGGCCCAGAGCTATGGAGTTAGTCAGCTAAGGACTTGAGACTTCTGAAACCATAAACCCCAAATAAACTTTTCCTCCTCTATATTGTTATTATCAGGGCTTTTGATCACAGCAATGAAAAAGTTGACACTCTTTTTGGCTGGCTACTTGGAGCTTACCACCAAGTTATTATCACTGGGGTAAATATGAACCCCACATTCTCGGTACTATGAAAAAGATTCCATTTAACTAATATTTGATAAGTGCCCACTTATATTAGGCTCTTGATCTATAGAACTAAATAAAATACAATCTAGTGGGAAAGATAGTTTAGAATAAAATTATAATCACAATAATGACTTTTATAGTCTTTATAGTCAATAGTCTTTTAAATGTTTTATTATGAAATTTACATATAGTTTAAAGAGTAATTAAAAGGTGAAAAAGTAATTAAAGGGTGAAAAAGCTTCTGTAACTATCACCTGTGCCAAGAATGAGTACATTGCCAGCACATTAGGAGGCACCTAAACTCAACTTTCTCGTCCACATTCCTTAGAGTTAACTTCTACCTTAATTTTTATGATAACAGACTTCCATATCTGCTGTATGAACTCCTAAGAAAAGTTTACTTTTTGAAATTTTGTACACAAATGTTATCTTTTATAAATTGTTTTTACTTGATATTTTTATAAAATTCATCTATATTAATACCCATAGTTGTGGCTTGATCATTATCATTACTGTCTAATATCATTAATTACTATTATATTTTTTAATATAAAAATATTTTTTTCTTTTCACTGATTATAGAAATTCATTTTTATTTCCAGTTTTTGCTTTTATAAACAATGTCGAAATAACATAACTGTGTTTCCTGATGGAATTGCTGAGTCTTAGGCTGTATATATCAACTTTACCACTTGCAGTCAATGTGTTTTACAAAGTGTTGTATTAATTTATACTCCCAGAAGAAACATGTGATTTGATCATGTTTTCAAGACTTGGTATCAGGACCCACAATTATTCTAACAAAGATACATTCAATTGAGACTGACCTCAGAGATCAAGGAGGTATATGCCCATGAGTGAAAAATAAAGCAAAATATTGTTAATAAATGTACTATGTGGAATTAGAAAAATATATTACCATAAGAAATCAGCACTAAGTGGCAAAAGAACTGACCTTAGTCCTGGTGCAACTGTTGACTCTTTGTGACTTTAACCTTGGTGGAGAATATTCTACACATCTTGGTTTTCCCATGTGATAAATGAAGGGAATAAACTACATAATCTTTATGGTCTCTTCCCACTTGGGTATACTAGGATTCTTACTTTTTATTACCTGACTAATACAGGCTTTCACCATTCCTCTCAATTTAATATAACAGTTCAACAATTCAGCAATTCCATTCATTGTCAGGCTCCATTTTGCTCCACTACATTAACTAAATATTTTTTAAAATATTTTTTTAGTTGTAGATGGACACAATGTATTTTTATTTTATTGCTTTGTATGTGGTGCTGAGGATCGAACTCAGGGCCTCATTCATGTGAGGCAAGCGCTCTACCACTGAGCTACAATCCCAGCCCACATTAACTAAATCTTAATATCAAGTTTGCATGGTATTCTATATTGAAATACTCTATGTCAGTGTCTTGCTTAAAGTTCAACCTGTATTCTATTGTCTATAATCAACTGCAAATAGCTAACTGTCCTTCCAAATCAAGCTAGGGTCCTCAAGATTCTGGAAAGCACGAATGATATTACATAAATTTGAACTGGATATAAGAATGTCTGGATATTTCCCCTCTACCATGGGATAAAAAATAGGGAAGACTAAAAACCTGTGTCCTGGGATAGTCAGGACAAAAAGAACGTTTAAAAAGTCAAATACAAGGTAATGGAAAAAATAAAAACCTCATCCAAATAAAGTGTCTGCCACCAAGAATTGGCAGGAAAGTCCAAGTTATTCAATTCAAGGTGAATCTTAGAGTCATTTTGTGAGGATTTAATATAAAAAAAATACCCATGTTTCTATCTCCTCAAAGTAGCTGAGCAGGTTCTGACAAACTATCAAGTCCATTTTATTCCCTTCATGTCCCATATGCTCTCTTGAACATCCTCTCCCCCACCTCATACACAGACCTGCTTACTCTATTTTATTCTATCATTTAGTGAATGTGATGGCCACCAACCCAGACCCCTAATTTAGAAACCTGGAGAAGGTTTAAAAATTACTATTCCTTACTCACCAAGTCCTGCTGATATGGTCATATAAAGAATTCTCAAATTTATTGCCTTTCTCCATTTTAACATCTACAGCCTTAGAGCAAATTCTCGTGTCTTTATTTGAAATACTAGAACAACCCTTACACTCCTCTTTCTGCTTCTACTCTGTTATCTTGAGGATATTGTGCATATTTTTTACCCTGATTCCTATTTCTTTTCTCCCTTTCTATAATCTTAATTTATAATTCCACCCAATTTTCAATTCAATTCTGGTCCACCAGCTGAAGCAAATATGAATGTAAATGTTATTTGATAGTCCATTCTGAACTCTCTGTCAGCTACTTGCCTGAAGCACAACTTGTTATCCATTGTCATGTTTTCATTCCTGCCTGCCAGGATGCTGGACTGTTATAGACGATAACAGGTGCCAACGTTGAAAAGCATGTAAAGTTGGACAGGGAATGTCACTATGTAAAAAGATGAATACATGAGGGCAACCAACAAAGTGGTTAAACACAAAGTAGACAGATTTTTAAGTGATATGAGAAAGACTATACAGCCCATGACAAACAAAAAATGTCATCATAGTTTCTTACTCTCTAATTCTTAGCTCCAATTAAAATTTATCCTGGATTTCTTTGTTTTCCTTCCATGTGCTAGTCTGAGTGAGATTCTGTTTTTTGAAACCAAAAACGCTTAGCAAGTTATTTCCCTTTCCTTGGAATAATAAAAAAAAGACTCCATCAGAATCACTGGGAAAGCTTTGTCTTCAGGATACTAAGTGCCTGTGTCTCCGGAGTGCACCATTCAGTTGCATATCCTGATAACTTGATTGGTTATTATGATTTATCCCATTTCTCCTTTTTCTCTTAAAATATTGTTGGTTCTCAAAGATTGTATTTAAAAAGATGTCTTGGGCTGGAGTTCTGGCTCAGTGGTAGAGCTCTTGTCCCACACATGTGAGGCACTGGCTTTGATCCTCAGCACCATATAAAATAAATAAATAAAGGTATTGTGTTCATCTACAACTAAAAAAAAAATTAGCTGGGCGCTGTGGTGCATGCCCATAATCCCAGCACTTTGGGAGGCTGAGACAGGAGAATTGTGAATGCAAAGTCAGCCTCAGCAATGGTGAGGCGCTAAGCAACTCAGCAAGATCCTGTCTCTACATAAAACACAAAATAGGGATGGAGATGTGGCTCAGTGGTCAAGTACCCCTGAGGTCACTCCCCAGTACAAAAAAAAAAAGTTAATAAAAGGATGCCTTGGGGCTGGGGTTGTGGCTCAGTGGTAGAGCGCTTGCCTAGCATGCATGAGGCACTGGGTTCGATCCTCAGCACCACATAGAAATAATAAATGAATAAAATAAAGATCCATCAACAACTAAAAAAAAATTTAAAAAAAAGATGCCTTGATCAAATTTTCCCCAAGTCTAGTTTTATATAATACAATAAGCCATATCTTTTATTCAACAACTCTCTCTAAACTGAGGTATGGAAACCCTCTATCAGTGATATTAAAGATCTAGTATATATGATGCCACTAACCTTTCCCATACCAGTGACAAATATTAATGGAGGTCATGACATTTTAAGGCCAGATGTAGCCTCCTAATGCTCATCAACACAGACTTTGATAGCCACAAGTAATCAGTCAGAATTGGCATAAGGGATAGAATATATTTAGCATCCTTGATCTGTTTGGTTCTTCAAAGACTGATCTATGTTTGAATTGCTAGAGTCTATTCCTTGCTTTGGGTATTAGGGAATTAAGGGAGAACTCATGGTATAGGTCCATCAAACTCTGGTGCCACCTAACTGGAAGGGCCTATGCTTTCTAGCCCTGAAATCCAAGACCAACACTGTCTTTATGCATCACAAACCAGTTCTCCTCTACTTTTTATACTGATAAAGTTATTTGGTTCTGGCATCACAGCTTCCTAAGAAAGTAAACTTTTACTGAAGACTAAAGTTGAATATCTTCAAAACCACAAAGCCACCCTAGCAAGGCCCATTCCATGACCCAGGGTCAGGCCATATCTTACTCTAAGCTCTAGTACCCTTATCTAGTTGGATTTATTATACTCACATCACTCTAGCATATGTTGTTGCTTCTCTTGAGTTGATATCTGTGGTCTTTTAGAGTCCCAGAGGATAGTCTCAGATAGGGAAGATCCAGCCTGTGTTTTTTAAGAAACTCTCCCCAATTTTTATTTAAGAATCTCAGAACATGCTATGGGTGCTCAACACTTGGGTAGTTTTGCCTTGGACTTTCTATCTCATGAAGCTTATCATACACCATTTCTGACCAGAACTAGCTCCAGAGATAATGAATATGCAGACTATTTACCTCAAATTCGAATTCAGAATTCCATAAGAAATGCCCTCGATAGGTCTTCTGGGGACATTCATTCTCACTTTTTCTCTGAATGCACTGCTCCTTGAGAGGCTTAAGACAAAAATCAAAAGGATCATTTGCCTATCTGGTACTCATTAACCTGCCTTTCTAGAGCCTGCTAATCACCATCTTTGAAATATTTAACCATGGATCATTTTTCTCCTATATATGTCTGTCTTCTGACTGAGTCTTAGTGCTTCAGGCTTTCCCTAAATCATATCCTTGATTTACTTCTTTATTGGAAACTGCTTATGTTATATTTTTTCTACTGCATTATTTTTCCTCTTAATAATTTTCCCTGTCCCAGTTGGTATAACTGTGAATCTCATGAATTCATTTCCTTCTCCATAAGATGGTAAGGTGACACAGGGTGCTCAATCAGAATAACTCTATGAACATATTAATCTGTTTAGAGATAGACACATGAACGAAGTTAAGGCAATTAATATTCCCTGAAATATTACATGAAGTAATTGGAAGAAAGGCATTTAGAATCAAGAGTATTTTCAATTAAAACAATTTTATTTGAGATAATAGTAGATTCACAGGACATTGTGAATATTATACAGAGATAACATGTACTTTTCGTGCTGTTCTCCTCAAGGTGAAAACCCTGCATTGTCTCAACCAGGATACTGACATTAATGTGGTCAGGTAACAGAACAATTACCTCACCTCAAACATTCCTCCTGATGCCCTTTTATAGCCTCACCCAATTGATACCCCCACCACTTCCACCAACGTTGTCTCTACCTTTTAACCCCTGCTAACCACTAATCTATTTTCCATTTATAAAGTTGTGTCATTTCAAGAATACTATACAAATAGAATAATACAGTTAGTATATGATCTTTTGGAAGTGGCTTTTTTTTTCTCTTAGCACAATCCCCTTGAGATTCATCCAAATTGTTGCACTTGCTAACAGCTTCATTCCTTTTTACTGTTGAGTAGCATTCCAAAGTATGAGTGTACCATACCTAAGTCTGTTTCACTATTAGCCTACTAATGGATTTCTGCGTTTATTTCTCCTTAGGATTTTTTTCCTATTATGAATTAAGTTGTTGTGAACATTCATGTACATTTTTTTATGTGGATGTAAGTTTTCATTCTCTGGGTTATATGCCTACAAGTGCTATAGCTGTGTCAGATAGTAATTGCTTGTTTAGATTTTTAAGGAACTGGTGAACTATTCTTAAGGATGTTTTCCTGTACCACTAGTGTAAACTTCTTAGCAGAAACTATATAAGTGGGGTCCAGTTACTCCACATTCTCACCAGAATTTGAAGTTGTACTTTTTTTTTTTCTTATTTTGGTACCTGGGACTGAATTCAGGGGTACTTGACAACTGAGCCACATCCTCAGCCCTGCTTTTTTTATTTTATTTAGGGACAAAGTCTCAATGAGTTGCTTAGGGCCTTGCTAAGTTGCTGAGGCTGGCTTGGAACTTGCAATCTTCCTGCCTCAGCCTCCCAAGCTTTTGGGATAACAGGCATGCACCACCACACCCTGCACAATTGTTTGACTGTTCTTTATATATTTTAGATGCAAGTCCTTTGTCAGATATATCATCTGCAAGAAATTACTGAATAGTGTAAACTCTATAAACTAAAGCACTTTTTCTCTACCCTCTATGGCTAGGAAATATGATTTTAAAATAGTAGGGAAAAAAAAGAGAAAGAGGAAGAAAATGTGAAGATTGAATTAAGAATGTTTCAATTAGCTCTGGAGGAGTTGGAAACATGGTTATTTATATATTACTATACACACTAACTAAGTTCAAAAGAACTAGTAAGGACTACTAACAGTCTCAGAAGCCAGGAGAATTTACAGAAAGATAACAGAAAAAAGCACAAACTTTAGGGAATCCAGAAAAAATGACTTGAGAGAAATGCTTCTTAACTTGAGGTGTACATGTACCTCATTTTTGTCTTCTGACAAAAAAATGGGAATAATATGTAATTCTAAGGGTCATTTTAAAAATCAAATGTGTACATAGATGGAACTATCAGTTTCATTGTCTAGCACATTAAATTCATGGAAACATTATTCTGTACTGGACAAGTCAAGCTCTATGTTTTCTCTTCTGTTGTGATTGGTGGTCTGTATGTCATTGATGATGCTCTTAAACATACTTGGATTTGGCATGTTTTGTCATTCTTGAGATGGCTTAGAAAGTATCAATTGCTACTGATTTTGAACTACAGGGACATAGCAAAGTAGATAAAATTACGAAACATATTCCTGAGCCCTAAGTGTCCACATGCTTGGATGGTATCAGTTATAGATGAGCACACGTGAGGAAGTCAATGTTTGCTTCAAACTTCATGGCAGTGATTGCAGGCAAAGTTTGTGAAGAAGGTATGGTTTGGAAACTTCAATGGTAGAGTTGTTCTGGAGTCCTGTTCTCTTCTTGGGCTCTTTCTTTCTAGTCCTTTAGTTGTAACTGGCTGAGCTATCCTTGGGTATGAACTATTATCTCTCCTTCTACTGCAGAATTTCATGAGTCAGTAAAAAAATATATTTGGGACAGTTTGAAGAATGTGTGGCTATTTGCAGCTCACTTTAACTCACTAATTTAGTGATAACAGCAGTGGTGACACTTAAATCTTTCATTTCATTTCCACTATCTCCATATGTGACATCAGGCTGACCACTATCCTTCTCAAATGATCTCACTTATAAAATAAGGGAGAAAAATAAAGGTATATTAGGACAGTTTTCCTTTTGCTTTTTTTAAGGGCTCTAATCACTTGTGATTCTGATTCACTAAATCAGTAAATACATTTGTAGGCTAGTTTGAGTTAGCGTTTCTAGTGCTTTACTTTAAGAAAAAATCACTGAGATGTGGGTGCAGATATTTATTTGAAGAATTCACACCTGAATTATCATAATAACTATAAAGTGTCTCTTAAGAAAATCAAATTAGAGAACGTGACCATGAAATTTTGTTCAGTAACAAAATAAGATAAAGCAGAAACTCATGTTCTTTAATGTGAATAATCCTTAAAGGCTCTTTTCTTTGGAGAATATTGACATTTTAGGAATCACCAATATAGGTAAGAGATCTTGAAAAGAAGGGGTATCCAGCCATTCCTGAAGACTTCTAAGACAAACTACAGGTTTATAAAAAGGATACATTGATGTTAAATCAGCACTCACCCAAACTTGGATAAAAAACTGAGACAGGTATGTTACCTGTCTGGGTTGCTCAATCTATGTGAGAAAGAGGTGGAAGATAGTCCTTAGGGCTCTTCTTATTTTTATGATTTGTAATTCTATGTGGCATCCCTCTGGTGGAGGTAATAAATTCTCTTTTGTCATCAGAGGTAGTAACAACAATCTTCACATATGGAGCTCTATGTGCATAGTATTATTTCCTACAGGCTGCAAAAGAAGCTACTAATGTTTCCATGACTCACAGCAGAGCCTCTGTCTCTCTCTGGGGTCCACAAGCCTAGGGTCTCCAGTGGCTGAAACACACAGAGCCTTGAGTTCCAGTCATAGCTCTGTCATTTATTAGCTATATGGCCTTAGAAAAGTCACTTCCTCTCTAGGACCTGCAGAGGGCTCGTTTGTAAATTGGAATAGTAGGTATATTTGCCATGTAGGCTGGTCATTGATGATTAACTGAAGTAACTTGAAAAGTACTATCTTCTACAGTGCCTGGTACATAAAATCAGGAACTCTTCCTACCTTCATCCCTAATATTACTGAGAAAAATAGAAATCCTACTGTATAGTTTGCTGTTTTAACCTTAAGTTACCTTTACTCTTGTCAGACATTGTACAATATTCGACTTGAACGCTGTAAGTGGCCAGTCAAGGGTTTCCCAGGTCTTTTTTATTGCTAGAAATAAATTACTACCAAGTATTGCCTTGAATCAATGATCCTCTTTTTTTTGAAGACAAGTGAATTGGATTCATTCAAAACTACACTCAGATTTGTCCCATATCTCCAATTTAAAAAGTTCAGAGTACATCTCCATGGGCAACACTTCCCTGATGAGCGCACACATATCTCAGTTAACAGAGGGGTTATAGGCAGTACTTTTGCTGATAAATAACATGTCCTTTTTATAAATCCTTTATAAGCATTCCACCCACCATTTGTTATAAACTACATGCTCAATGACACAAACATAAAAACTATAAAAAATATAAACAAGAAATTAATTGTCATACCCAATTTCACCCTTAGAAATAAGTGCACTAAAAGTATTGATGTATTTCTTTCCTGCTTTTTATGAATTAATATGTATTCTGCATAGCTGTACTCATCTTCTCTATTTAATTTGCACCCTATTTTTTATATAACAATAATGCTATGGCAGACTGACTCTTAATCACTTTGCTTTTCAAAAAAAGGTGAAAAGGACCTTGCCCTCACCTTGTCCTCAGCTTCTGCTGCCTTTTTGCACTGTCTCATATTCGTTGCCTTCTTCTACACATAGTCCCTTTTTCTATGCTGAAAAAAAAAAACAGAAAAATGCTTTTTCTCTGTCTTTCTGTTTGGAGCATAAAACCCTCTCACAAAAGTTGTAGGTTAATCTACTTTTTAAAATGTGAACAATGATTTCCTGTCATCACAATTTAGCAGAAAATATATGTGGGATTACTGTCTGCTGAACCCCTGATATTTCCTGAAGGAAATAAACATGGAGAGAAAGAACAGGGGAAAAAAACCCACAAAACAACCCAGGAAATGTTCTGGTGGTCATGAGAAATTATTTGATATAATAAAATGAATGTTCTGGAAACATTTAATTTTTTCATTTCAGGATTATGTGACTTGTATTCATGGGTGGAGGGAACACATTTTTCTCTGGCATTCTCTTGGCCCTCAGGAACTATACCTGTGCTGCTGTTGCATGTAATCTTAATAAATCACAAGAGATTCTAGTGGAATTATTTGAATGGCTGCTATTACTGCCTACTGGGTGTTCTTATTATGGGCCTCTGCCTAGAGCAACTCTAGCCTGGTGGAGCCAAATGGAACCACTATTGTTTGGGAAAGGGCCTGAAAGCAGGGAACCTAGCTTTGTATCCACTTAGGCTGAAAAAAATAAATAACTTTCCAGATATTTCAAAGAGGGAACACAGCCAGCATCTCTTACATAAGGTTCTCATCAGCCCAGTAGGAGAACTGGGAAGGCTTGTACAGTGCAGGCAAAGTGGTTAGTAAATTTGGACCAGAAGCCTGCTAGCAAGGTAAGAAAAGGAGAAGAGAGGAGTAAAAAAAGAGCGAAAGATCTGGATATCCAGAAGTGAAGGAACAGAACAGACGCAGGAGAATTTAGAGAAGATAAACAAAGAAAAGAAGAGAAATAATAGAAGTAGAGGGGGAAAAGGAATGAGAGGCCAAAAGAAGTAGAAATGCAAAAAAGTACAGAAGTACATAAAGAAGACAAAGGAAGATAAGAAAGAGCAAGACATGCATTTACATAGAAAGAAATCAAATATGATTAGGACAGAGAATGGAAAGAGGTGGAGAGAAAAATAGAAGACAATACAGATATTGAATTAAATAAATTAAGGACAAAGAACAGAGCAATAGATTAAATCAGAGAATGGAGAGATTAAGAGATGGAAAGAACAGGATAAAAGAGAAGAGAGAGTGACATCATGGTGATTTCAGGTTAAGAGAGTGTTCCATAACGACACATAAAGGATTGCAAAAGGGGCTAGGATTATGGCTCAGTGGGAGAGTGCTTGCCTTGCACATGTAAGGCACTGGGGTCGATCCTCAACACCACATAAAAATAAATAAATAAAGGTACTGTGTCCATCTACATTTAAAACATATTTTTTAAAAAAGATTGCAAAAGGACAAATGAAAGATAAAGAGGCATCAACAGAAGCAGGCACCCAGACATAGATACAGAAAAAGAGAGTCACACGAGATCTGGAGAAAGGCAGAAAAAGAGATATACATATAAGCGTACAAAGAGAAGGCTACATACATAGTGGCATGAACAGAGATGTGGAGACACTTAAGAAGCACAGAAAGAAACAGACACATGCTGACTAATTTAAATAACGGTACACAGAAACGGAGACACTGAAAAAGTGGTATGGGAAGTCATACCTACAGAGAAACAAAGACAGGGAGATGTACTCAAAGAGTGCCAGTGCAGAGGAATAAAGAAGATGCAGAGAGAGAGAGGGAGATAATGCTTGATGAAAGGCCAATAAAAGGAGAAAGAAGGAAAAGGGGAAGAAAGTGCAGGAAAGTGAAGAATAAGCAAAAAGAAGAGAAAATAAATTTTATGCATAGTCTCCTACCTCCCCACTGGCCTGGCAGAGCCTGTTGGGGAAAATAAATTCTACACATGGCAAGCTAACTCCTGGCATCTTTTACTGTTTGGCTGTTGGTTTGTTTGGTTTTGAGTTATAAACAAACTGCTTCAGTTCCACTGATTGTTGCACATATTTTGAAGAAGTTTACAAGCTTGTAAAAATAAGCTATAATGTTATTCCTAGTTTAGTCAATGAGTCTGAGTTCCAGTTTTCAGTTTGCAAGTAAATTAAATATCTTGTGAACATACAATTCCTAGGTGATTTTTCCTGGATTTTGCAGGCTATAATTGCCCGTTTGGCCTCTAGAGAATCAAATCCTATGGAAGAAAATTCTAAAGAAGAATCCTCTTCCAACATGTTGTAATTGGAACTAAAAATAATCCTAACTTTTTAAAGGGATTGTAGATATAATTATAAAATGCCTCCAAAATTCCAATACCTTGGTTTATACTATTTATTCTTTTTGTATCCTTTCCCCTTGAATATGGAGATAGGAGCCATATGTATGATGGATACTGTTCTCATGATTAGTTAGTGTTATATGATAAAGGTGAAGATTTTTAAACTACAATCAAAATTTCATATTAGTTTAATTTTAATATAACTAAAAGGGAAATTATCCTGAGTGGGCCTTACTTAATCAGGTAAGTCCATTCAGATAAAATATAGGCTTTCCCTGAGATCAGAGAGATTCTTGTTGGCCTTGAAAAAATACTCGGCCATGAGTTTTATAGCTTCAAAAAAGTGAATTTTCCAATTTGTTTGGAAAAAGCATTGAACCTAAATGAGACTGCAGCCTTGGCTAACAACTTCATAGTAACCTCGTGAGGCCTTGAGCAGAGAACTTAGCTAAGTAATGCCTAGACACTTGGCCTATGAAAAGTGCACAATAATAAAATTAATGTGCTTTCAAATCAATATTTTATTAATTAATTACATAGAAATAGATCATTACTAATTTTTAAAAAAATATTTTAGTTATACATGGACACAATACCATTATTTTATTTATTTTCATATGCTGCTGAGGATCGAACCCAGTGCCTCACATGTGCTAGGCAAATGTTCTACCGATGAGCCACAACTGCAGCCCCACTAGATCATTATTACATTGAACAGTTAGTATGTGCTTGTTAGTTTGCTAAGCACTTCACATATATCAGTTAATTTTCATATAAATGCTATTAGAACAATAGTATTTTTCTCTTGTTTCTGCAAATGAAAAACTAAGGCATAGAGTTTTAAGTAGTTTGCCAAAGATCAAATATCTAATAAGCAGCTGTCTGAAATTAGGGCTTATATGTTATATAGATAGATAGATAGATAGATAGATATAGATAGATTATAGGGATATGTTATATATATATAGGGCTTATATATAGTAGAGATTATATTAGGAAATCTGGATAGAGAGCACAGATTCACGGATTCTTTTTT
>PVHX01024306.1:0-24174 GCA_004024805.1 Geosciurus inauris
CAAAAAAAAAAAAAAAAGAAATTGTCTTACATCCAGTTTACCATTATGCACAGAACTTTCTATATACTTATCATTATATGAGTAGATATATCTAACCTGGTTATAAATACCAAATATCTAATATCTAAATGACAGATTGGCACAGGAATTTGCCTACAGTCTTCCTTGCCAAGACGATAGCCACCATCTTTTGTCTTCTGTTCATCAAGATGTCCTAAGAACAGAGCTGGCTATTTTCTTCAAGTTGGCTCACTGCTTGTACCTAATAAAACACTTTGCATATTAGCATTATGTAAATGGAATGTTAAGAATAATGAGTACAGAAAATAGGAGCACCCACGTATTGTGGTTGGTATTCAATGGTTTAACTAGTAGCGTAGGGTTCCTAGAATGTGACCTCGAATTTCACTTCAAATCTTAGCTAACTAGGTGATTCTAGCCTGAGATGTTTCCAATTGCACTCAACTTCTTGTAGTCAATGATTCTGATCCATAAAATGGAATTGGGAGCCGGCACCCCTGCATGTTTATACATCATAAACTATTGACTACAGAAATGTATTGAAATGTAATTTTAAAATGTAAACTCCTAATTGACAAATACGAATGTCATTCAGTGTCCAATGTATTCCACATGCATTAAAAATATATAAAATTGGAAATTCTTCTATATGTGTTAATTATGCAGCCTATTGCGAGGATCAGACTACTTAATTAAATGTAATCCTGTTCCTAAGCATCAAACAGGTAATTTGGTATCTTGAACAAGCTAATCCATCACCTTAAATGCAAATTCCAACAGACAACATCTTACACATTTCACCCTCTCTTTACAAAACTCCTCATACATAGTGGGATGGAACCTGCTCATCATTGTCATCATTATCTAAAAGCTTCTGTTGAACACAAAGCTGTATAAGGTGCTCTCTCTGGTCCTCTACAAAATGAGGTAATATCCAATTTCCTGACCTCTGCAGGCCTTCAGACTAAGACCAAGAGTGCTAGAGCAGGCAGATATAAAGGGGAATCAAGTAGCCAAATAGGCTTTAAAGCATTGCATGAATTCAATGGATAGATACAAGTAAAATGTTTTACATGAGCAAAGAATAAGCGGAAGAGAGGTGAATATGAGCTCCTGTCAATGATCTGTACATTTTGACCAAGTGGAGATGAGCAGAATGAGCAAACACATCAAAAATCACCAGATCTCACTTTTCAACACTTGGATTGGGTTTCATGTTACCTAGCACAATAGTAATTGGTAAGTGGAAGAGAGGTACAGAAATATATTCTATTCTTTAAAGAGGAAATAGAAAAAGATTTTTGTTTTTTAACTCAATGAACAAATAAACCCTTGTAAACTTACAGAATCATGTAGAACAGTTGATTTAAACTAGCCCACCGTAAAGAAAGCCCTTAAAATAGGGCAAAGAAGTATGAGCTTCTAAATTATACTAAGCATCCAGTTTGAAAGGGACTTATTTAATGAAGCTTGTTTTAAATTGTCCATCTCTTGTAAGTGTGTGTGTGCACTTCTCAGAGTCCTTCTGTGACCGGGTTTTGTTTTTGTGAACTTAGTGAATAGGATTTAAACTTCTTAGCTTTTTTTCTTTTCAAAAACTACAAACGCAATCAGTTTGAGTAGAATCCATTCAACTGGCCTCTGCTTTCTGAATGCAAGAAAGAAGCTACTTTTCCTCCCCTTCGTTTCATTCCAGCTGAGCACAGTGCAGCAAACATCTCATGCTGAAATCAGTGCCTTTTTAAAACTTCAAGGGGCTTGAAAGCTCCGAACCTGCTCAGAGGTGAAGTGGCTCCAAGAGATCAGCTCAGACGCACCCTATTTGCACTTCCCTCTGCTGTAAAGGATCTCAGTCCTTTATCCACTGGCCTCATTATGAAAGTTCTCTCGCTATGAACGCCAGACCAGGGCGGGTCTCCTCTTTGGTATTGCAGCATTGCTCTCCATTTCACTCACTGAAAAGAATCCTGGCCACTGGCTGAAGTCTCCTGTGAGATCAAGAGAAGCCTAGCTCTCTGCAGTTGAGGGAGAGTTAATTGCTCTCCCCTCCCCAAGTTCCCCTCACAATCCCGCCTGCCTTCATGTGAGCACTGGCTTCTTCCACTTCTCTCCAAGGGTTATCACTTGCAGAAGGAGGAAGGGGCCTACCTGGATACAACTGCCCAGCTGAGTTCAGAGAATGTGAGAGGAAAAATCCTCCCAGTCATGTTTTTAAACTCTTATAAAGCAAAAATTGCCGATTCCCCAATGTCTTTCTGCAGGAAACATGTCTTTAGTTTTACCTTCTTTCCTTCTCAACACATAGAGTTAGATTCTTCAACCAGCAGCCTTTTAGAAAAGTAAAGTAAAATTTTCCACTTATTGTGTTGAAAAGTGCTTTGCAATTAATTGCCATGAAGGTCAAGTGTGGACTAGGGTTAATTTCCTGTAAGATGCATCTGATATCTCAGAATTTCTAATTTCTCTGCAAATAAGCTCTGGTACACATTATTTTACTCTTTTCTCATTCAGTCTCCATGGCAGTGATAGATTATTCCACCTCTGCAGATGAGAATATGGTCTGAGAAAAAGTAAGAGTCTGTTTTTTTTGTTTTGGTTTGTTTGGGGCAGTGATGGGAATTGAACCCAGGGCCTCAAGCATATTAAGCAAGCATTCCACCCGAGTCTATTTTTTGGAGTTTTGCTTAGTGGACTTTCTTCCTTGGGTGCCCAAATCCCTATCAGTTGTTCAGCTTACTACCTGAAAGTGTCACTTTCATTTTTGCACGTGACTAAAGTAATATCTAATACTCATGGCTTCCTGATAAAGCAATTATTTTTCCCCAATACTTAAATTTCACAATAGCCACTGATCCTGGATAGGTTTTACAGAGGTTAAATCTTCTACCTGGATTTCTGGCTTGGTTGAGCATTGACAAGGATGCTCTCCCCACTGACCTCTGCAAGCATATATTAGCATTGTTTTCATAACTTCAGAAACTTGCATTCCCAGATCCAGTTGATTTTTTCAGTTACAGTTCCACATAGCATTAAGCCCAATCCAACACTATGAAAGTCAAAGTTAATTTTACTGAAACTCTAAAGAAGAGCTCCTTAAATGGTGCAATTTATGTGATGTCTCTTAAAAGCAGCAATATTTAAGGACTATCAAAAGTTCCAAGTATGGCATTCTTCTCTAAATTCTTTGCTCAATAAGAAAATTGATACATTTTAAGATTAGTAATAAATGTTTTGTTTCAAATACCTAAGACAACAATGATCTGACTTTGGGGAAGGGGAAGAAGACATTGTTAATGTTCAAGGATTATTGCTTAAACACTCTGTGCACTAACATCAGGCTTACAGAATTCTCTTCACTTGAGTGAAGAAAAATCTTTCCACTATTAAGAATATCTTTGCAGCAGTGGCACACGCCTGTAATCCCAGCACTTAGGGAGGCTGAGACAGGAGAATCATGAGTTCAAAGCCAGCCTCAGCAATGGCGAGGCACTAAGCAACTCAGTGAGACCCTGTCTCTACAGAAAACACAAAATTGGGCTGGGGATGTGGCTCAGTGGTCGAGTGCCCCTGAGTTCAATCTCCAGTACCAAAAAAAAAAAAAAAGAAAGAAAAAGAATATCTTTCCCTTCCTTTCATACTTAGTATTTCAGATATTAAATGTTTCATTCAAAGGGGATTTTTGCATTTAAGGGAAGGGAAATGCAGTTGATATGTTGTATAAATTGATAGTTCATGTAAGTAGAAAAAGAACTCAGGAAATCAGGTTCTGTTCACAGAAAAGTGGTCATTTAAGAGGAGTAGAAGTAGTCATGTATTATATGTCTATCTAATCCTTTTCTCTTCTTCTACTGAAGTCAATTGAATCATAATTTACAACACTGGATACAAAAAGGAAATACTCTGGATTTGCCTTACAGTTTTAAAGTGAAAAACTAGTCACTATGGTAGAGCAAAGGGATACTTAACACTGATAGGCCAGAGCCCAACAACAGGGATATCCCCACTCTCTTTGGTGACTAATGATATAGTACAAGATCTAATTCAGTTTCTTACAATATCCAAATGCCTGCCAAGTTGAATTGCATGCTGCATTCTTGTAACCGGAACAGCTCTCAGATGACACTCCATGACAAATGACCTTGAGTTTAGTAAAAATTTGAGAAGATACTGTCTTTATCTATTACCCCCAACACTCCAGCCTCTTCATCTCCAGCTAAGAAGCTTCGAGTTTGTGAGTTAAGAAAAATAAGCAACATTTTGCTGCATCTCTGTTTTGGCATGCAGCCAACTCTCCTTGTCACCTGGCATCACTCAGGGTTGAGTCTTAAGCATCCAGGAGGAAAGGAGACCATCTTCCTCATGCATCTGGTTCTTGTGCTAAAGGGCTCCTTTCATGTGAATTAAGTAATTGGGACAAGAGCTAGAGGTAATTTTCTTATAGACTCCTGCAGTGGACCTCCTTCAAGTAGTTCTAGGTGGGAGAAACTGGTATAGGAAGAGCAGATTTTGAAAAATTCACATTTGTTACCCACTCATTGCTTCACTCAATATTTATTGAGCCTCTACTTAGTTTCAGGTATTTTCCTAGGCCCCAAGTAGGTAATTTTAAACAAATTAGACAAGGTCCTTGCTCTTCTGTAATTATAATCTACTAGAGGAGACAGATATGAAATAAATAAATAAATAAATAAATAAATAAATAAATACACACTAATCTCAAAATAGTGAGGGAAAAAGAGAATAAAGAAACTATTAAAAAAGAGAATATGCTGCCATAAAAGAGACTTGGGGGGCAGGCTTGATTTAGACTGAAAAGTTAAAAGGAGGCCCTGATGGAGGCAATATTTAATTTAGTTACCAGAGGTTCTTTTGGGATTCTAGAATCAGTGTCTTCTCCCAACATCCACTCTGTAACTACTTCAAGGCTATCGTCTCTATAGTTTTTAAATAATCCTCCTTGCCTGAATTTACATCCTATCTCATCTTGCTTCCATCTCTGTTCTCAGAAACACTGAATTTCTTGTAGTTGCCCCTTCAATGTTGTATCAAGCCCCTATTCCTTAGCATGTGCCAGCTCCTATTTCTTCACTACACTGATACCTCCCATGACTCACCTTAGACATAATGGCTTCTAGGACATCTCTGATTCTTCCCCCTTCCCCATACAGTGATTCCACATGGCTCAGTTCCAGAAGAGGCCTTGCATTTTATATTTGTATTTCAAAAATAGTTAAATATCGGTAATTTCATATAGATCAACCAATAAGGTAGATGAATGGCAGCTGTGCAGAGCCCTCCATTCATACAGACTACAATATGCATGTGACTTTTAAAGTTGTGCGACATGATGGCTGTACTTTCTGCATGGCCTTCTTATGTTCTCTGTAGCACATTCCCTACCCCCCTCTAAAATTCATCTTATCATTTGGTATGAAGTGATCTGCCCATACTTCTTTCTTTGTTTCTCAATAGTTTCCTTTGGTATCCTTAGCAATTAGCAAAGAGCCTTTTATTATAACTATCATTTATTGAGCTTCACTAGTATCAGATAATTTTAATACATCATCATTATTTTTTTATAACAATGCTCACAGATGAATCATGCTATCTTATTTTTACAACTGAAAAACTGAACCTTGATATTTAAGTAATATATGTGAGGCCACACCATGTTGAAAGATGGCAGGGTTCAATGGAGGAACTCTGGATGCGGCAGTGGGGGAGGGGGGAGGAAGGAAAGGGGAATGGGTATAGTAATGATGGTTGATTGAGATCGTCATCACTACCCTTGCTGCATGTATGAAGACACAAATGGTGTGACTCTATCTGGTTTGCAACCAGAGAAATGGAAAAATTGAGCTCTATATATGTACTATGACTTGAAATGCATTTAAATAAAATAATTAAATTTAAAAAAATAAATAAATATTTTAAAAAAGATGGCAGGGTTCAGATTTAAATGACACTCTGTCTGATTCTAAAACCCGCAATCTTTCAACCATGCCATGTTAGGTTTTACTCTCCTCATTCACTCATTCAATAAATATTTACAGCACTAGGCTTTATTATTATATTTAGTATTAGTGACTTGAATTCAAGGAGTTTCCAGTCTAGTGAAGAAAGCCAACATTAAAAACCATTTATAAGTGAGATAAATTAGAACATATGTTTATTAAACCTAGTTGAATGTATTGTATGTAAACTTTCAGAAGTATTATGATAACTGTCCCTGAAAGACAATTATGTTTTACATGATTTACCTTACAAATATTAAAATAATTTATTTATTGGTAAACCCTGTACCTACTTTGTTTTAAGACAATTAGGTTATAGTCAAGATGTGTTAAGTAACTGGATGTGACTGAGGTCAATTCCACCACAGCAGTTTCCAGTAGCAAATTAGTCCATTCCATTTTAGCCATTAGCTATTTGAGTTGAGTTGCTGCCACTTGTAACCAAATAGCTATGACTAATTCTGAAACTAATTCCTAGAAATGGGCCATCACAAGTGACAGACTCTCAAGTGTGGACTCAGTTCAGTTACTAAGAGAATCTCTGGTGCTCAGATGGGGTGTTGACTCACCTCTCTATGCAGTGTTAAAAAAGCAGTTGAAACTGGCCTGTTGAATCTGGGGACTCAGGCTGAAGCTTGAGGAGTTATGGTGGAAAGACATCAAGAATGTCATTATTTGTAAAAAGAGAAATGGTGGGTATGATTAAAGAAATCCTGTTTAACCATAAAGCAAAGCATAACCGAAATGTGCTGGTTCAGTGTTGCTGGGTCCCAAACTTAATTCTACCCCAGCTCCTACAAATTTTCCAGAGAACATAGTGTGATATTTGTATTGTTTGGTTTTGCTTCCATTTTCAGTCAATGGGTAGTGAATATTTCTTGGCATCATGAGACACATAGAGAATTTCAGAACAAATAGGATCTCAGAAACAGAGAATCTAGAATTAGAATAGACCTTAGAAATCCTCTGTCCTACATTCCCAAACAACACAGGAAGCCCACTGAAGAGATTTCTGCCCATCCCAGAATAGTGTTAAATATTTCCACAGACTTCATTAGTATGTCATCTCTCCAATATGGAAACAAGATATGCCTTGTGACATCAACAACTAGGATAAATTTTCATCCTCAGAATAGTATAACCCTTTTCTATGCAGCAGTTTATCTGTTTTTTTAACTTCCAGTTTGTTTCTTTAAAACTTAAGTCTGCTCAGTGTAGGTTTTACTGAAATGTCTAGAGCCTTCTGACAGAACCTCACTGAGGATATAGATCCTGAGGGAGGGCACAGGATAAGCAGAGAGGAACAGGTCTCAGACACTGCTCCACAAGGAACAGGAATTCAAATATTCATTAGTTGATATGGATGATGTCCTGTGGCACAGTTAATACATCGCTCTATTCAACAATAGCAGAGTTAATGCAGTTACCTGGCAGCAAAGCATTTCCAAAAAAGCCAGCCTTTCTTTTCATTGACTATTGATGACTACAGCCTAGGGGAAAGTAGTACATTCATAAACATCAATCAGGGCAGGAAAGGCGCCTTCCAGTCTCTTTTAAAGGAGATAATGTATGTGAAAGCTCTTTGTCAACTGTAAAGTAGTATACAAATGTAAAGAATTCTTACTATTGTTTTTAAAAGGGAGTTGGAATAAAATTACTGTTGCTTGTTTTAAAGTTTGCTCTGTGGCCTACTCAGTAGATATCTAACAAGAGAACTTTGCTTCTCTTTCCATTTTCTTGGCATAGATATTCTACAAAATTATTTTTGAATGGTGGGCCTAGGCTTGTTATTTTTCTATGTAGGCCAAACTTCTGCTTCCAAGTTTTTAAAAGCAATTCTCTTTGGTATTTCCTCAATACATAGCTTATTTTAAAATGATGACGATAACATGACACATGGATTACAAGATGTAATTCATTCTGAATTAATGTGAATGCCTCATCCTGTTAACAACAAAGATCTACCATTTGTAGGTAGTTGCTATGTACCGGAAATTGTTAGGAACTGGATTCTATTATCTCAATTAATCCTCACAACCAAACCCCATCCTAATTTATAGATGAGAAACTATTGAAAAACTAATTTGAGGTCACAAAACTAATAATTGGTAGATCTCAGGATGCGAACCAAAGGGTCTTATCCCAAATGTCTTTTATATCTCTAAAGAGGTTATATTTGAAATGAGTGAATGAAAGCCAGGCTATCACTCTCACAATGATTTTCATACATAATACTCCCACAAAAAATTGATTTCAATTTTAATAATATATTTTAGTTGATTTGATGCCATATACTATCACCAAAGCCTTTATTTACTTAAACACATCACATTTTTACTATGAAAAATTTTTTTAAAAACTTAGAAGTATTTCTTAACTATTTTGACATTGGTAATCTTAATAGATGTATCTTTCCCTTTTAATTAAAATTTAGAAATCTGAAACTTGGGTGAAAATCACACATCAAAAGAATTAAAGATTCTCTGCTTACAAAAACTAAGCAAATGTTTTTATTTGTTGTTGTTGTTTGGGTACTGGGGATTGAACTCAGGGACAATCAACCACAGAGTCACATCCCCATCCCTATTTTGTATTTTATTTAGAGACAGGGTCTCACTGAGTTGCTTTGCACCTTGCCATTGCTAAGGCTGGCTTTGAACTCATGATCCTCCGGCCTCAGCCTCCCAAGCCACTGGAACTAGAGGCATGCACCATAGTGCCAGGCTGAGCAAATGTTTTTAAACCTTTGAAAATCTAGAATACCTTTAAAACTGTGAGATTGGACTACTCCTTCCAGGAAAAGAGAGGCAACATACCTTTCTATACTCTTTCTGCTAAACATAATTTTTAAAACTCTGGGAATTATATATAAAATAAGCATTTAAAAACTCTGAAGAGTGGAGAGAATAAAAAGATGTGGTAGTGGCTTTAAGACTGGGGAAAAACAGGGCAATATTTCACCACTTATTCATTTTGCCTCACATGTCTGAGAATGAGCAGGAGAGAAATCAGTAATCTGGAACTCATTCAATCTCTTTCAAAAGGGAACTGGTAATGTCTCAAGAAGAGAAGGAAAGCTCTCAAAGTTAAGGCTTATACTTATGGTTAAGTTATATAAAACAAACAAAATCAATGCTCAAAAACTCATCACCACCTAGTAATTTTAAATTTTTTTATCAGGTTGCTTTTGAGGCCATTTACACCTATATGATGGAAATACTATATAATGACAGGCTACTGCCTATTCCAAATTCCATGATCAGAGATGTCACATTGGTAGCTTGAAATCAACCCTGGTGGGATAATTTACACCATGAAAATCAGCAAATGCTACAGATTTTGACTTTGATGCCCCCTGAGAGCTGGTTGCTAAATATCTACCAACCCATTACTGGTCTGGAGAGATTGACAGCTCATCTAATACAGCAATGTGCTTCCTTGCATTGACTCCAGAAATATTTTCCTAGTACCTCCCAATCCCTCCTCTTCTGGTTCCTCTGTCTTCTCTCTGACTCATGAACCACTGGATAACTTTGGCCTGCTTTCACCTTCCCCAGTAAGGCCAGTTTTGTCATGAATGAGCTCCATTGCCTGCCCCTTAGCAATTTGGTGTGAGTGAATGAATGAATAAATGAATGCTGCAGAATTTATTTTCCAGTCATGATCATGTCACTGCTTAACTTCCACAACATATAGCTGGTAGAAAAGAGACTATTTATGACTCATAGGGTAGCAACTTTGCTCCAGGGGTTCTGAGCACAACTTTTCTATGTCCTAAATTCCTTTCTGGTTAAAGGGACTCTTAATCCTCTCTTTTGGATAACCTCTTAGGATAATGTGAAATTTAATTTTTGTGAAGTCTCTTTAAAAATAAATGTTGTTATCCATATAGCATATTATTATTATTATTATTATTATTATTATTATTATTAGTTTCAAATCCTTGAAGACACATCCATGTGTTTTCCCGAGAAACCAGATACATTGTAGTGATATCTTTCACTGAGAATTAGTATAAAAACAGAAAGTGCCATAATGGAAATATTTATTATGTACTTCTTACATACAGCTAATTTATTTTTAACAGTAACTTCAAAAAGATCTTATTACATCTTGCATACCTATAATTATTAAATAACAATACAGATATAAACCAACTGAAAAATAATTGTACATTTGTAGCAGCACTGAAATGTACACCCTTAGATGCAGAGAACAAGTTTTGTGGTAATTATACTGGCCATTAAATGGTATCAGCCAATTGGTATCTAATCTTCAGGCTACAAATAAGCATGTAATACTGCAAATACACTCTAATTACATGGCTGTTTGTCCCCCATAAAAGTAATAAGATGAACTACAAGTAGTGTTGCAAATTCCAATGAAGAATTTTATTCAGACTCTAATGAAAGATGCCAGGTGAAACTTATGGCTTAATACCGTCCTTATTTCTATCTTCAGTACCAATGATTTCACTACTTAGTTCCAGATGTCAAAGTTTGTATTCCAATATTATTATCATTATTTGACACTGTTGTTACATAATGAGAACTGACCTGATATTCTACCAAAGCCTGCACAAATCTTATTTGGAAATTGAAGCAAAATATAGAATATATTTGCCTGATGGAGTTTGAATAAAGAGAAGTGACTAATTTCTCCATCTGACATCATTGGGATATAACTGTATCATCTCAGCTCTCCGTTAGGCATGCATCTAAAGTCACAATTTTTTGTTGTTGCTATTTTGGCCTTAACATAAAAGCACATCTTTTAATTAAATTTCTGTGTTTGAATGTTCATGTATTTAGTACTTGACCTAGTGACTTTAAGATGAACATGTTACATATTATATAGATGTAATAACTTAGTAAATATTTTGAAGAAATGAACAATTAAATTGTTCATAGATCCCAATTTATTTCCTGTGAGCAAATGAAGTCAAATGTTTTTACCTGTTTCTTTCATTGAGTTATTAAAGATTTTGGTGACTTTTCTACATATATTAGATGTGTTATATTGTGAAATCCCAGCACATCGAAGTGGTTAAAATATTATGATTTTATTTTTCCTAATACAGAACCCCTATTCTTGTTACTTCAAGGATGTATATATTTGTATAATACCTAACAAGTGAAATAGGAAGTACATAAGAAAAACTAAGAATTAAGACAACAGGTGAGGTGGAATGCAGAGAGGTTTCAAGCTTGCTAGTTGACAATGTGTGGCCTTAGAAAGTTTTGTTTTCTGTGTGCCTCCTCTATGCTTTAGAGATGAACAATTGAAGTTAGTTACAATCACTCCGTACCATACTTTATTTCTCTAACTTAAAAAGATTGATTTTAAAACAATAGTTGCCAATAGTTATCAAGTAGGAACACACTTTGGAGTTGACATCTGCAGATGAAAAGGTAAGGGGAGTGGGAAGTGCCTTTCCCAGGGTTGGACAGTTGGAGCAGAAACTTGAACCCAGAGCTGAGCCGGGTACATGCAGAACTTCAATGCCTGTCAGGTGATGGTGCTGCCAGATCATGCCGTTTCCAAACTCTTTGCCTTTTCAGGCATCTCTCCAGTTAAGATTGCTTTCTCTTCCTCCCCAATGACCTTTAAGACACTGTTCAGATTCTCTCATTCCTGTAAGATTCTGATCTTTCTACCTCCTATCTCACACAATGTGATTCCACCCCAGTTCAGTTCAGTTTTCGCCTTAAAGACAATTTTCTAATGATTCTTTTACTACCTTTTCTTGTGCCTTCTACCCCACACCTAACACACAGAAATAGGGAGTAACTATTTTTTTGATAGAATGATGTTCTTAAAATTGCTTAGTGTTCTTAAAATGGAGTTCTTAAAATTCCTTAGAAAGAACTGGTATGCTTTCAGCATTTAAATATAGTTACTTTGTAGCTGTCATAGTGAACAGAAGCAGATTAAATCTAAATATTTTTATAGGACATACACCTTAAAAGCTAAAAAAAAAGCCACTTATAATAGAAATTCAAGATACCAAAGAGTATGGAGATGTGGCTCACTTGATCCTCACATTTTTCTTTCCCAGAAGATAAAGTGACTTGAATGTGTAGTCAGTAATCCTAATAGAGCATCCTCATCCATGATCCCCAGACAAGGCACAGGGTGACTGCTCTGATTCCAGGGACACAGTACAGTAAGGACAGAATTTTAATCTGAACAAATCTCACAAAACAACAGATCATAGGGAAATATTTTCTTCTATATATTTACTTTTATTTGGTCTGTCTTCTATCATACCAGAAAAAAAAGATTTAAGGAAACTGAGGCAGGTTGTTAATAAAGCATCCTGTTCTGGTTGGTAACAAAAGAAAAACCTAAATTTTCAAAGAGAGAAGAAGAGGAATGTCATGTCACCACTCTTCCTTCAAGGTTGAAAAAAGAAGACTAGGTAAAATAAAGAGCCTAAATTTTCTCTTTTCAAAAGTATTCAAAACCCTTTAAAGAAAAGCTTCTCTCTCTCTCACTCCCCTTCCCCTCTCTCCTTCTCTCTCTTTCTCTCTCTCTTTCTCTCTCTCTCTCTCTCTTCCTCTCTAGCCCTCTCTCTTCAAAAATAAAAGTAACCACATCATATTTGATATCTTATTTGGTTTGCTGGCTATTCTGTATCTAAATCTTCAGTTCTACTCACAACAGAAACACTAACTCCTTTTCCCTCCCCACCTCCTGGGAATTTCATTTGCTGTTAGGTTGTACATTTACTGATTCTAGAATTTACTGATCCAAATTTTGGTGTGTGTTATATTTGTTTCTTCCTTCCTTCTCACATTTATCATCATTTTCTGCTTGTATATCTGTCCATTTGTCTTTCTTTCCTTTAATTTCTGCTCCATGGTCCCCAGATAGAAAATGAAATATTAGGTTTGTCAAGCGTATATCATTGTTTAAATGCCTGGAGATGATGGGTTAAACAGACCAATCAATGAAACAAACCTCCAGTGCATTGCAGGAGCTGCAAGGGATGCTCCCTTTGGCTCTTTAAGACCTAACAAGTCAATAACCTATTAATATCATATTCTGCCAGTCACCTCTATACAATTCATATGTGACTTTTTAGGACAAAACTTTACAGCTTGTGGTGAATTAAGTGAAGAATGCTTGTGACAAAAATCCAAACTGAAAATTATATTGTAAATAAATTGAAAATATGAAATGGAAATAATCATATTAATTATGTGATTATAACTGTAAGAAATATCACAGTTATTACAGCTATGCCAAGAATATTGTAAACACATAAAATTTTGGCAATTTTTAAGAAATGAATCCAATCATTTTACTTTTTCTTAGCATATAAACACACACAATTCCCAAGGAGTTAAATGGCCACCACATAAAAAGGGTAGAATTTTTGCACCTCAGGGAGTTTACATTGAGAAGAGGTGATCAGACAGACAAAAGCATTTTCTAGATTTTTTCCCATTTATATAATTAAAGATCAAAAGTTAATAGTTTAAAAATCAAAAGTAATATGTCTAGAAAGTATTGCTTATTATATATAAAGCAAAGTTGTTTGATCTGAGTATCTGATAATCCTCTATTCATAAAATCATTTATGCACATATATTTATATGTTAGGTATAGCGGTATCTGAGTTACAAAATTAACAGCTTACTTTCAGATTATTCACATCTCAAATCTCTCTTATATGTTTATTCTGACTTCAGAAGAAAAAAATACTATTAAAATATCTTAATACTCAGCCGGGCGCGGTGGCGCAAGCCTGTAATCCCAGCACTTAGGGAGACTGAGACAGGAGAATCGCGAGTTCAAAGCCAGCCTCAGCAATGGCGAGGCGCTAAGCAACTCACTGAGACCCTGTCTCTACATAAAACCCAAAATAGGGCTGGGGATGTGGCTCAGTGGTCAAGAGCCCCTGAGTTCAACCTCCAGTACCAAAAAAAAAAAAAAAAAAAAATCTTAATACTCTAAAACATCTCCAAATATTAACTTAGTAATTCCAAAGCTGATTTTATATCATTATTTTACATGAAATGTAAACCAGTAGGTCACTTACTCCAGTTCCTAGAAATAAAATTCTTCACTATAGTAAATCTGAAGATTGAATGTTTTCTGCAACACTCGAATCATTTCCTAGGCTTTGTTATCACCCTTCCCAAATAGAACTATCCCAACCTTGTGGTCAAAGGCCCAGTTTAAGACATCATTCAAATGATGGCTCTATTACTTAGAATTGATATGATGTGAGTTCATTTAGTATTTGTTTAAATCTCCATATATAAAATGGAGATATTGAACTCTACCTCAGTGGGTTTGGTGAACATTAAATGAAGGACTGTATCAAAATAGATGTAAAATACATTACTGAGGACTGGGCACAGAATAAGCATTTAATAAATGGAAGTGAATACAGTTCATTCAACTCAGAAGCCATACAAAGACTCTGGACATCATTTGCTCAAATATTGTTATCTTCCAAATATTCCTTATATATCCTGAGCTCATCTACCCATCTTACTATAGACTTGTCTTTTAAGCTGGCCATTAAAGCAACCCAAGGTCTGCTTTTCTTTTATGTTGGCACCATAAGCCATACCAAGCTTATACTAATACAAATGAAGGATCATTTCCCGTGCTAGATGAGCAGCAACAGAGCAAGCAATGGGGATATAATTCATCTGTGGGAAAATATCAAACCTTGAAAGAAGAACATGATGGATACACTCAACCAGATTGCAAGACAGGTAGGTAGCTAATTTTCAGTCTATATATTTCCACAGCTTCTTTCCTGAGTACCCTCTATAATTTTCATTCATTCAACAAACATTTATTGAGTTCCTAGAATATTCAGTAGTGTGAAATAGACTGGAAACTTGTAACAATTGAAAACAGTCCTTACCCGCAAGAGGTCTTGCCCTTTCATTTTCTAGCACAATACACATTCATTTGTTTTTAGCAAGTAAGTTTCTATTTAGAGGCTTCATCAATATCTTTAAGTTGGAATTTGATTTTAGAAAGTAATAAAAGTTCTCTATCTGGTCTCTATTTTCTTTTACCTCTTCCTGTTCTGCCCCAGCCTTTGACCCAGCCACCCTAAGCTACTTGAAGTTCCACTCTTTCTCATTTTATCTAAAACATGATTTTCTATTTTGATTGCCCTTTAGAATCACCTGCGTAGATTTTAAATTCCCAATGCCCAAGCTGCCACTCAGACAAATAATTTCAGAATCTCAAGAGAAGGACCAAAGCATGAGTTACATGTAACTCTCAGCTAATTCCAGGGTGTAGTCAAGGTGGTTCACTCTGTCCCTAAGTCTCACTTTGCTACTCCCTTCTTAGTTGCCTCACTACTACTCATCCAGCAAGATACCAATCAGCTTTCTTCCTGTGAAGCCTTTCCTTTCCAAGTCCTAACCAAACTTCCACAATGACTTAAGAACATGTAATGGTTTTCTATCACTGCATAAAAAATTACCAGAAATTTAAAAGCTTAAAACCCCACTATTGCCGGGTATGGTGGCGCACACCTGTAATCCCAGCACTTTGGGAGGCTGAGACAGGAGAATTGCAAGTTCAAAGCCAGCCTCAGCAATGGTGAAGAGCTAAGCAACTCAGTGAATCCCTGTCTCTAAATTAAAAAAATGCAAAATAGGGCTGGGGATGTGTCTCAGCGGTTGAGTACCTCTGAGTTCAATCCCTGGTATCAAAAAAAAATTAAAACCCCACTATTTTATAGCTCACGGTTTTGTAGGTCAGAAATCCAATTGTGGTCTTATTGCATCTTGTGCTCAGGTTCTCATAAGACTGTCACAATGTTAACTGGACATATCTTCATCTGGAATCTCAATTACAGGGAGAACCTTTTCTAAGCTCCCTTACCTGCTGGCAGAATTCATTTCCTTGCAGGTAGTTACATGGTTCCTATTGTTTCTATTGTCTTGCTACCTGGCAGGAGGGACTGCCATCCGTTTCTAGAAACTGCTTTAAGGTGCTTGCTAGATGGACTCCTCTCTAGGATCTCTTATACCTCCAATAGCTCTGACTTCAGGAAGAGCCAAGTTCCTAAAGGCTCATCTTACTTGATTAGACTCACCCAAATAATCTCCTCTTTGATTAATTTAATTTTCAACTGATTAGTGGCTTGTTTATGAGAGTATTATCCTATAATATTCACATATTCTGTGACACTCAAAAAAGGGCTTATCCAAGGTGGATATGTCAAAGGGTGGGAATCTTAGAGGCATTTTAGAATTTTGCCCACCAAGCACTCCTTCGATGATTCTCAAAGCACCTCTGTGTCCCACAGCAACCACAATATGTTGCTCCTATCTCCCTTCCTGATTTTCAAAACACACTGAATTCTAGGAGGGCAGGGACGATGCCATATTCACATTTGTTTTCTCAATCCATAACTCAAAGCCTGGAATAAGGTTCCAGGGCTTCACCAAGGGTTTACCACGTATTTGTGCCATGCATATGCATAAATTAGATCCTTTGCATATTAGAAAATAGAACAAGCACAAATTTGGATAAAAGCCTGATCTAGGGTCTTAGGAAAGATACAACTAAGTTCATAATTTCAAAAAAATTAGAAAGGGTGACTTCAAAAGCAGGCTAATAAACATAACCGTATTTTTTACTTTGAAGATTTTTTAATTAATTTCATTGTTTATAAAATCATTCTTGATCCAAATCATGTATGAATTTTTTTCATATTTCATTGTTTTTGAACCCAAAGAGTCTTTTTCCATTTTGCATCCTTATTTTGATGGTTTGAGAAGTCAGTTTTCCCTCCAGCAGTCAGCATGCCAAATGCATCATTCATATGATACACAATATACATGTAAATTACAACAATTAATTGATCTTTAAATTATGATCATAAGGTTAACTGTGTAATGCATCTCTTCTGTCTCCAAGGTGCTTACCAAGTGCAGAGGGGAGATTAGAACTTAGGCTACAATCCCAGCACCCCTGGCTTTGAACCAGTTCCTTAACCTTTAAAAAACCTCAATTTTTTCATAACTGAAATGGAGATGGTGATACCTTTTGGGTTGTGAATGAAATGAGTTGAAATATGTGAGAATGAAGAACTGACATATAGTAAATATAGATCATTTGATAGAATTCTGACAATTTGCCCTATTCCCATTTCACCCAACATTGAAAAACCCATGTATTTATCCCTCTGATTACAGGAACTAGTTGAGAGATGGTCTATATAACTAAAACCTTAATCTGATCTAAAGTAAAGATAAAACTTCAAATTCAAAGCTTATTCTGAGATGCATTGATGACAAGGCCTAAAAAGCAGGAGAAAAAGTGACAAATTATATAAAGTTAAATAGAAGTAATTATTCTGCACAACTATGAGGAAAACTTTCCTTTTTTATAATATATCTCTAGATCAGCATTATCCAACAGAAATATGATGTCAGCCTTGTATCTAACCTTAAGTTTTCTAGAAGCCATATTAAAAAGAGTAAGAAGAAATAGGTGAAATTAATTTCATAGTATATTTTCTTTAAGCCAATAAATTCAGTATATTATTTCAACATGGAATTCAAAAAAGAAGTATTAATGAGGTATTTTATGTTTCTATGCTAAGCATTCAAAATCTTACCTGTGCTTTATACTTATGGCATATCTCAATTTGAACTAGCCGTAATTTTCAAACTCATACACAACACATATATGTGTTTGTGTGTATATATTTATATCGGTTTGTATCTGTGCATAAGCTTGAGCTTAAAAGGACTTTTAAACCATAAGAAAAATAATGAACGTATTTTCCTTTCACAGAAATAAAAGGCGATCTGACTTGGCTCCCCAAAGTTCATGTTGGATCAATTCTGCTGAACAGGAGCTCTTTATATATTTTTCATATTCCTTACCTCTCTCCTCCTCGTTCTCTGCTTCCTCCTCCTCCTCCTCTTCTTCTTTCCTCTCTTTCTCCCTTTCCCCATCCTCTTTCTCTATCTCTGTCTCTCACTCTCTGTCTCTCTCTCTCTCTCTCTCTCTCTCACACACACACACACACACACACTTACTCTCTCTCTCTCTTTATCTCTTGTACTAATAACCCTTGTTCTGGTGGTGGGTGAAGAAGTCTAAAGGAAGGCAAAATTTATGGCCACCTCCATCTCACCCTTTTGCCAAAACTAGAGTATTATTTGAGAAAGGATATGAACTTAAAATTCTGGAAGTGAACAGGTGCACTGACAGCAGAGGTCCAAGGTGGGCCCAGGAGTAAAGGGATAGACAGCAAAAGCTGAGGAGTAGCCATGCTGGGTCTACTCCTTTTTCTCCAATACATTATAAGATATTCAAGAGGAGGCAAACACATGGGCCTTATCTTCCTTTATTATTGATTTAAATGGTCATTTGTTTACTTTTGTCAATGAAGGAAAAAGGATTGGTTAAATGGATGGGCTAAGAATCTGTGGTTCTGCCTAATGAGAAGCCAGAATTCTTACCCTAACTCTTCATAGACTTTGTACCAAGACCACCTTTTGGGTAAAGTCTGATTCAGTAGAGCAACGGAGTGTCTCTGAAGAATACAGAGATTCAGGTGCTCTATAAAAATTTGAGGTGTGGAGAAAGTAAAATATCTGTCCAAGTATACTATTTAGCAATTTTTGAAAACATGAACATGTATATGCATATGCCCAATAGGAAGAGAGAAAAATTTTACCACGAATTAGGTAATTTAGCAAAAGTCTTGACTTTTTTAGGCTACTGAGTTTCCATATCCTCAAGTACAGCAATGTTAATAACCCCCTAGTGAGCCAATTAAAAAGTGAATGCATGTACTATGCAACAACCAAACTAAAAAAAAAAGGAAAAGAAAAGAAAAAAACATGTTTCTTTAGCTATCATGATCTGACCCTACTGGAAATATGCTCTCCTGAATGCGTATGTAGTTTCAATCAATACCCCAACCTTGAAATAATTCAACATTATATTTGGTAAGTTCTGTGCATGTGTGGACATATGAACACACACAAACACACTGACATACAAGCATGCTCTTCACATGTGAAGATGACCTTGCTCACTGTGCTTCTGGTGTGCACAGATGTCACGTAAAAGGTCCACCAAGAGGCCAAGTGTCCTGTCCTGATGAAAACACCCTCCTTTCATCTGCTGATGCAGCTGCTGTTTTTCAATGCCTAAAAGAGACAGGACTATTCAGTGACAAAACTACTGCCAAACCTCTGTTCTAGGACTTAGAGTCTCAAGATAGTATTTTTACTCTATGAAAAGATATTGGGAAGTTCTATTTGTGCAGTTTTTTAAGAAAAACATCTTTTTTTAATCTTAGTGATAAATGTTAAGAAATATATCCTTAGACAAAATAAGTCTAAAATCATTTTATAAATTGTATGATGTCTAATGAATCATGTTGCAGCATTATCTGAAAAAAAAAAAAAGGAGATGAAAAATCTATGATTCACTCTGAAAACATTTAGGGATAAATTTTAGGTTCCAAGTCACGGAACGTATCAGTAAAGTTTATTATAACTCCAAAGTTGCCAGCTTAAATTGGCTTCTTCCCTAAGATGGGAGTGTGTAAATTGCATAGAAGTGCAGAAAGGGGCATTGATTCTCACTAAAAATGAGCTCAATTTCAAAGAAACTAGTTCAAAACTTGAATTATTCTATCTAATAGAAGTTACCTACCACACAAAGATAGTGTGAAGTGTGACAATTGCAGGTCATGTGCACTTTCTGTCAAAATACTTCTCAGATTCTTACTGCTAAATAGCCATTTTTGGTCTTCTTCATATTCTTGCTCTATGCAAGAACTGTGTTTCCTGAGCTTTACAAGTAAGAAAGTTAAAAATGTCAAGAATGTTTTCAGGTCAGTACATTTAATTGATTTTTAAAATTCTCCTTTTACTTTTTCAGTATAGGCTATCACCAAATGAACTAACCTATTTGTATAATTCATATTTAATGAATATTAAATCCATTCATCTTATGAGTTCAAATGAATATTGTTTATATAGTAAGTAAGCACATACACCAAAAGAATAGATCTTCATGAAAAACAGGTTTGGAAATTTAAAAAAAGAAACTATAGAAATATTTAAAGGGTTGCTCCCAAGAAATTAAAGCACCTATTTTTACAATTTGCCATGGTCTCATGAAAGAATAAACAAGATATTTTTGTGAAAAAAAGTTAGTCTAATCTATTTACCAGCTATTAAAATATATTATAAGTCTACTATAAAGAAAATAGCTTGGTATTTTGATTGTTGTTCCTGTGGAATGTCTTTATTTTGTAGTACAGATGTCTGTTCTCTCTTCTCCAAGTCTATCACCTCTCTCTCCTGGTTTTCTTTCTTTTCTTTTCCTTCCTTCCTTCCTCCCTTCCTTCCCTCCTCCCTTCCTTCCTTCCTTCCTTCCTTCCTTCCTTCCTTCCTTCCTTCCTTTCTTTCTTTTCCTTCAGCTTTCCCTTTTTAAAGGAAAACCCCTTGGGAATCCATTAAAAATAATAACATCTACTTTTCTACTTTCCATGCTGTCAAGCTTCAGCAACTACCTTTTCCTGCCAACACCATAGAATTAACACCTTACTCTTCATAGGGCACAAAGCATCTGATGCTCTAAATACTACATACAAGTCAGTGTGAAATATCAGAAGTTGCAATTCATCAATTCCCTGAGTGCCAACCAGAAACAATTCCTACAAGGTTCAGTGGCAAGACAATTGGACATCATCTGCCAGGGTAGATCAGAATGATCAGAATGTACTCTTCCTGACATCTAGTTAGCCCTCCCTCACTTTACGTAATTAAGCCAACTGCATTCAACTCATTTATCCCTAAATATTTATGTTAGGCAATGCAGTGGGTTGATTTGGGAAGTACCAACAAGCAGCAGACTGTCATAATCAAAAACATTTATTCCATACCAAGTTTTTTCATCTGCATGCTTTTGCACATTCTGTTTCTTCTGTCTAGAACATGCACACAAAACCCCCATCCTTCCTCCCACCCTGTGCTTATTCTTGTCTACTCATTTCTTGAATCAATTTAAAATAATATAATATTTATTCGATCATGTAAATTGACTTAATTTTATATTCTTCAGTCTTACTGCAAACATGACTTTCTTCAAAGGTTTTTCTGTCTCTCAAACATTATATTAATTAGTTGTGTTAGCCATAGCCCTTATCACTAGACAATTTAACAGCCACTTTGTTTCTCTATATCCCTCCCAAGACTGTAAATTGATAAGACAAATACTAAGCATGTCTTAGCTAAGGATACATTCTCAGCACGTTAAACCTTGCCACCAAAACTGCAAACCTGAAATGCATATTTGAGCTTCTTTGGAAATGTAATGTCATTAAAAACTATGCTTGATACAAAATAAACAAGATATTCCATGGACCTGTCCTCAAATCCATTCGCTTTTTTCTATTTCCAAAATCATAATCAGTCCCCATCACCTCACACATGGACTCTAATGAACCTGATCACTAGCATCTTCCCTTTCCATCATCCTGCTCACCTTCACATTTTAAAATGCATATTGTGTCTTCCTATCATTCACCTGCTTAAACCCTTCATTAGCTGTACACAGAACTTAGGACAAAATACAAAGTCCCAAACATTACTCACAAAGTGGGGCATATCTGGCCCCTGCCACTTCTAGAGCTCCATCTCTCTCTACCATTCTTCATGTTCACCCTATGTGGTCCAAGTTGAAAGGTTTTGCCTTCTCTCACTGGGAATTCTGCTCCCTCACCACCACTAAGACAACCACGCTTCACTAGAACAACACACCGACAGATCTCAGAAACCACCCTGTTGCCAGTATGAAAACAGCCTCACCTGTCATTTTTTTTCACCAAACAACACATTTTTACTTTTAACCAATTTTTCCCAGTTTGGAAGTTCCTAAAACAATTTCCCAATTATAACTTGCCCAATTACAATTTTGTAATTGGATTTTCTCAGTAAACTGCAAGCACCATGAGGAAGCACACTTACTCTCCTGACCACTCTACACACGGGACTCAGCTAGGTATCTTGTAGTAAGTTTTGACATAGACTTGGAATGAGTGAGTAACAAAGGTGGCCAATGCAGGAGGAACTCAGGAGAGACAGTGGTCCTTGAAAGTCAGCCCTCTCCTGCCAGAGGAGCTGCACTCTTTTGAGCAGCTCTGCAAAAGATATGGTAAGATTTAGAAGAGTGAATTTCCACACATTAAGATTTTATGAAACAGTATTTTTGTTTTCACAGAGACTTATGGAATATTGCCAGCACTAATATTTCTAAGTAATGCTATTAAAACCAAAAATAATTCCACCCAGAAAGGCCATCATTTATATTTAGAAAGATACATTTTAACACTAAAAACAGTAAAACAAATCCCAAAATAAAGACTAATTTTTTAAACTGGATGAATTTAACCTTATGAGAAATAAATTATTCTGTGTGTGTATGTGTGTGTGTGTGTTTCCTCAGTTTCCTTCAGAAAATTTCATCAAGGATTGGCACCAATCCATGGATCCTTAGTAACCACTGATCTGAATGAGAGGTGGAAATACAGAAGGAATCTCGGACTGAGGCAGATCCAAGTCTTCAGGAATGCTCTGGGCACACTGAGGACACAATAAATTGACAGCCAGAGTTCAGCTTTCATGGAGGAGAGGAAATGCTATAGACTTTAGAACCAAAATACTAGCACAGTTTAACAAAAAATACTTCCTCTAGTTATGCTTGGTTCACAGGTAGAAATACCAGTGTTTTTCACCGGAAGAGAACCAAGCATAATTAGCACTCAGCTGTTCATGAAGAATGTGTGCAGCGACTCCTGTGTGCCTGTGTTGTGCCATATACGGGATAGAAGTAGGGAGATAGTAGAAAAAACACCTGCTGCGTTTCCTCCACAGCACTATTAGGGAGGGGTGGAAATGTCCTGAAATAGAAGTGCACTGGATTCAATAGTGTCAGAGAAGCTGAGACCAGATACAACATCTCCAAGTTTATGATTTTGGAGAAGAAAAGGAAGCCTACTAAATAGCAAATGGGAATAACTCCACTTCTCTGCTCCTCCTGTGCACATGTAGCCACTCCTGCCCACCCTCAGCCTCTAGTGGGATTGCACAGAAAGCAAGAGAAAGGGAGAGCCAGCTGGGCAGAGCTCTGGAGTGATCATTGACTCTTTTTCTCATCCCTGCTCCAATCCAAGCCCTGCAGTAACAGAATGTAGAATCATCCAAGGTAGTTTCACTTCTTTCAAACTGCTGGACTAGCCTCAGAGTCACTCCCAAATATAAGAGTGATTATCATGTCTCTTCATCATTACACAGAAAGAGGGATTATACTAGATACTTCCTACTCTCAATTATTAAAAATCTGAAAACAAGCCAGATACAGGCCTGTAATCTCAGCAGCTCTGGAAGCTGAGGCAGGAGAATGGCAAGTTCATGGCCAGCCTCAGCAATTTAGGGAGACCCTGTTGAAAAATAAAAAAATAAAACAGACTGGGAATGAAACTCAGTGGTAGAGCAGCACCCCTGAGTTCAATCCTCAGCATCCCTTTCCCCTCACATACCCCAGAAAAAAATTTTTGAAGAAAAGAAGAGGGAAATGAGTTGAAAATAAGATCATCAATCAAACCTAAAGATGAGATTAAAATTTGAGTTGACCATCCTATGTTGTTCAGCTGATTACTGTTCACCTTTAATTTTATTACTCTTGAGTGATTTACCACATCTGGAACTTCCCTTTTCCAGAGAAATCATCTTTTATCTTAGCAGGTCCCACAGTGCAGAATAAAAATATACCTCACTTGACCCTAAATCTGTTTTTCTCTAAATCAATTAGATTTTAAATGTATTTCCTGAGCTTTCCACTTAAAGGAACTCTTGAATAAGCTAAGGAAATGGGAGACTGTGTTACTGTTTGTTTGTTTTAAATATACATGGCGAATGGTAGCTTCTGAGAGGTAAAGCAGACAATTCTGGAGTCTATCAAGACACTGTGTTGAGAAAACCTGCCTTGGACCATTCCCTATGCATAGGTCACCCTAGAACTCAGTAGTGGGTCCTTTTGTAAGACAGAGTCCTTCATGAATGTGCATTGCTTATTCTTTGCCTCTATTCAGAATTTGGAACTTTGAGTGTTC
>PVHX01024307.1:0-24284 GCA_004024805.1 Geosciurus inauris
TTTGGAAGGGTTCCTTCCCTTTCTATTTCATGGAATAATTTGAGGAGTATTGGAGTTAGTTCTTCTTTGTAGGTCTTGTAGAACTCGGCTGAGAATCCATCTGGTCCAGGGCTTTTCTTGGTTGGAAGGCTCTTGATGGCCTCTTCTATTTCCTTGCATGTAATTGATCTGTTTAAGTCATGTATGTCCTCCTGGTTCAATTTGGGTAGGTCATATGTGTCTAGGAATTTGTTGGTGTCTTCAGGGTTTTCTAATTTCCTGGAATATAAGTTTTCAAAATAGTTTCTGATCTGAGGGGGCTTTTAAACAAAGCTGTTTGAAAGAGTTGGCTCTTGGGTGCATGAATGTGACCAGGACTTTGTCTGCTGAGCCCACAGTAAAATGCTCGTTCTCAGGGACCTGCCTGCACTGGAAGAGAATTTGAACTTGAACTCTGTTCGAGATGGCAAATTGAGCATAAACTGAAAACCTCGTTTTCCCACACCAAACCCAGGAGAGGGTAGAACAAAATGTAATAAGAGTAACACACACACACACACACATTAATCATACTAAAAAAGCAACAAAGAGACATCTCACAAGACCAACATGGGGACTCCTTAAACTCCCACAAATGAAGGAAAAAACAATGGGAACCCATAATGGGCAACTGGGCCAATGCTTTATGCATGTAGTAAGGTCAAGACCACCCTCACAAGACTTGGGGCTGAGTCACGATTCTCATTAAAGAACTAAACTATGAGAAGTTCTCTTAAGATTGGAGGTAGTTTTGGGCAGCTTGCCTGGGTCTAGGAGAGGAAAGTGTCACCCAGTGACACCCAGAGCCCACACCAGTGAGGACAGAACTTAAAACTAGACCACTCATCTAGGACTGGGTCAAACCAGCGGCCAACACAGGCCTGGCTGGAAGCCCCACTAGACCTGAATGTATTGCACCCAGAATGTTCTGAGGTGAAACCTCTGGTGGAAGATAAACTTGGAAACCCCAAATCCTCAAGCCTATGTGGGGAGAGAAACTATGATGAGCAGACAATAAAAAGAACTCACAGAAAAACAGGTGACAGACTAACCTAAAACAGACGAGTAAATAAGCATCTTTTAAAAAGTCAGAGAGTTAAGGAGGTAATAGCATCCACGGAAAAGAACTGATGGTTGTGGGTTGAGAAGAGGTGGTAGCCAAAAGAAAATACTTAGAAATTTTGGAAGTGAAAACTGTAAAAGTAGAAGAAGAAATTAAATCATGATTCATGTGGGAAGCAAAAGTCTGAGGTTAAAAAAGTAGCTCCTGGCCTTCGAAGAGAAGCCAGTGGGAGAAACAGATTGAAGCATGCTGGGAGATGGACAAAATGAGCCAAGCAGACTGAGCTGGGGAGGCTGCGCGCCTGCCAGGAGCTGCAAGTGTATAGCAATGGTTGCCTGGTAGAGGGTGGCCCTGAGAGCTCAGAGGATTTAGGCTGAGCTGAACCTTGTGGGAGCTGGAGGTAGAATGAGATGATCCAAATGGAAGGGCTGAGGGTACTTTAAGAGCTAGGGTAGTAAACTGTGAAATAGAATAAATAGAGCAGAGGAGGTATGGAGGAGAGGGCTTAGGCTATATATTTGGAAATAGGCAGCTTAGCTTGAAGGACTAAGAAAGGGCTCAGTATCTCTATTGGGATTGCTTAATGACAATTTCTTAGCAGCTAAGCCCAGAGGGATATCTGCCTAGGTGGAAAGGAGAGGGTTGCTTGGGTTACCAACTATATTGGGTTAAGGGTTTCAGAATTGGATTTGTAACCTGTGTTATAATTCTTTTCTGGAGCTCAAATCACTGTAAAATAGCTCAAAATAACCAGAATTGCATTTGCACACAGCTTTGCCTATATGTAGAAAAATTTGCTCTCTCTGATGCCCTTTCTAAAAGCAGTTTTGAACTAGCCAATTCAGAGCTTGACAAATGGCCACTGTGCATAATACAGAAACATCGAGGGGGGGCACCAGAAAATGGGAGCCTGGTAATGCACTTTACAAATATTTATTTAGTACTTAATAAAGATGTGATTCAATCTCCACTCTTGTTTAATGGCTTAATCCTAGTGCCTCAGTTTACCCTATTATAGGGAATAATCTCCTCTGCCTGTATATTAGAGACAAATACCTTATGCAAGGATGTGAATGAAAAATGTTGTTAGATGTGATATGACACCAGAGGAGGGGTGGAGGTTTAGCCAGGGAGGCTGGTGCATCACATGACCTGGATTTTAATGACTCTACTCATCTCCATGGGAATGTCAGGAGTACTAGTGGTGTTTTTCTCAGTGTGATGCTACCTGGAGGGCATAGGCAGATTATGGCTTTTACTCAGTTTCTCTGAGTGTTCTCCAGAGTGAAGCAAACTGTGGAAAGAGATTCCTGAAGAAACAGAGCAGGCAGAAAAGTCTCAGAAATGGCAGTGGGAACATCTGGGGGAGGGTGCCAAGTTCAGGCACTTCAGAGACACTATCTGGACAGATGACAGTGAAGAAGATGTAGATCTTTGCCTTGACATTTGTCACCTAGATGCCCCTTACCAGACCCAGAGCCCAAGACTATGGGCCCATCAGGATAGAGGGGAGATCAGAGCTCCCATGGAAGCAGGTTCAAGCTGGACAGAGCTGAGGAGCCCTGCAGCTGGCTGCCTGGGAGGACACCTGAAGGCAGACAGGAGGAGGACTCAGCCTGGCTCAGTGCCTGAGGGTGTAAATGCCTCAGGGTAAAATGCTAATTTACTAGCACAGTAAAGGGCTACCACCAAGTTTATGTCACTAATTACCTCTGGTTTCACTGAGGCAATTGAAAGCTGAACAACATTGATGTGAACCATGCAATCGGGGTTTTCCTGCTATTTTGCCAGCAGGGTAAGATTCATCACTTTCTGGAGAAAATAGCCTGAACTTTCCCTGGTTCTCATTATAGGTCATCCTATGGTCTATTTGCCCCAAGGAGTCCCCAGACCTAGCCTGGGATCCAACACAGACAGACTTAGACCAGGGACTTTGTTCATAAGGACCAGCCCTGGTGGGGAGCCAGAAATCCAGAGAGCTTTCTGTGAAACTCTAGTTTCAATGAACTGTTTGACATTTAAAACAGGCATAAATGGGGCTGCTGTGGTTGAAGGAGGCTGGGGTTCCCATCAGACCACCTGCCCTGGGCCCTCAATGTAAAAAAAAAAAAAAAAATCTCTTTATTTTTCTGTTTAGAAAAGTTTAAGGGACATGACAAGTGTCACATGACGAAGTGGTGGCAGAACTAGTGTCACATGACAAGGTGGTGGCAGAACTAGATCTGGAACTTAGGGCACCTGACTTCCCATCCTACAGAGCTATGTTTTGCATATTAATGTTGTGAGACTCCTCACTCGCCACCCAGGGGAGAATTGACAATGATAATGAGCAGGATCCAGAGGCTGAAGCTCTGCAGAAATACATGATCACACTGCAGATGGTAGAGGACTCTTCCTCTCCTGTGGCTACACAATGTCCACAGCCATAGTTGGAGAGTAGGTCATTCTCTTCCTTCACTCAGCAGGATGGGTGCCACAGTCTCTCTGGAAACATCCCAGAGCCCTTACCCATCGGACTAAAGAGGGGAAAATCACTGTGTAGTTGTTGATTGAGCCCATGCCTCCCTTTCTGTCTGCAACTCTTGTGTTTTTAATCTACTTGTTCCTGAATAAATTCTCAAATCTCTGCTCCCATTTGACTTGCTGATTCTCCAATTCAGATGATATTTCTGTGTTATAATTCCCAATCACATCCTTTATTTTCCTGCAAATGCCATAATTTTATTCTCTTTTATTGCTGAATAATATTCCATTGTGTATATGTACCACAGTTTCTTTATCCATTCATCTATTGCTATTTTCCTTCCTATGCAATTAGTGATTATATGAAAACTCTTCAAATTTTTGCTCAGTGTCCATTTCTCCCATAAGTAAGTGCCACAAGGTAGAAACACATCCCTTGTGGTCCCTTCTGTGTCCCTAGGACTAGCACAGGGTTGCAAACTACAGACCATGGGTCAAGTCTGGTCCACTGCCTGTTTTTTTGTGTGACCCAAGAGCTAAGAATGCTTTTTTACACATCTAAACTGTTAGGAGGGAAAAAAGTAAAAAATAAAAATGTTTCATGATGTGAAAATTATATAAAATTCAAATTTCAGTGTTTATAAATAAGGCTGTATCAGATCATAGCCACATTCATTCATTTACATGTTGTCTATGGTGCTTTCCTGTTGCAATAGCAGAGTTGAGTAGTTGTGACAAAGGAAAAGGGTGGAGAAGGGCCATGCTCAAGTTCACACATGTGTCAGGGATTAACTCAGATCTTTAAAACTCCTGCAGGGTGTTTACTTATTGAATTTCCTCAACCTGGCAACAAAAACTGCAAAAACCATGGTCCAGACTCTAACCTGACCCGCCTCAGTAGGTTTTCTAGATATCCCTGATAGGTAAATATCCTGAGGACCTGGGATAAAATGTGCTTTGTTAAAAGCCACTTTGAACACCAGCTTGAGAAAAAGCACTTCAAGGGATAAAACATTTCTGCTGGAAGGAGCCTGATGGATCCTGTTTGCGTCCAAGTTGAGTTTGGTTTTCACTCTGTTACAAAATGCAGGAACCTTAGGAAGTTCATGTTCAGATGCTATGTTGCTGGCTCTCATACCTTGCTTCTGTTCCTGTTCACATCTCTAACATGGGAACAAAGTCCACAGGTCCATGCAGGCAATTGTCCCTGGATTAGTGACACTTGCCACAACTCACCTCACTCAAACCAAAGCAATGCTAAAGTGACAACACTGATATTAATTTGTGTCTGTTGAAAGTCGGTGATCTTCCCTTCAGTCACTGCTGTTGGGATATTCTTGCTTATATCACTCCAATCAATAAAGATAAGTGATGTTCAAGGATACTAGGGGTCAGGGAAGTAGTAGGATGCTACAGGGGAAATAATAATCTATAGTCTAAAGGAAACCATGTTCAAGTCAATAGCTTGAATCTTACAAATGCTCAGGATTAGAAGGGGCCTTAAAAGGTCATCCAGTTGTGCAGCTGGTTGACTAAATGTCTGTGTCCCCTCAAAATCCACAGGTTGAAACCCTAGGCCCCAATGTGATGATATTTGAAGGTGTGGTATTAGGAAGGTAATTAAGCCTTCTCTTTATGACAGGAATTGTGTCTTTACAAGAAGAGAAAGACCAGAGCTAGCTTTCTAACTCTTGCACTCTCTTCCTCTCTCCCTTTCCTGTCTCTCTTATGTGGAGATATGGCAAGAAGGTGGCCATCAGCAAGCCAGGAAGAGAGTCTACTCCAGAACCCCACCATGCTAGCTCCCAGATTTCAGACTTGCAAGCCTCTGGAAGTGTGATATTCCAACATCTATTGCTTATACCATCCTTTGTGTAGCACTATGATGTGGCAGCCCAAGCTAAGATACATCGCACACCCTAGTGTGAGCATCCCTTCCATGGACTCTACTTGGATGCTCACAGGATGCTGCCTTCACAGCCCTATGATAAAATCAAAGTGACTCCTAATCATCAATTCAAATTTGATCCCTGTTAAGCCTGACTGGATGGTCTTGCTTCTATCCCTCGGGTCCCAAAGGCAAAGTTAAATTTATGATCTATGAAACAGCCCTATAACCATCTCACTTACCACCCTCTTCACTACCATTGCTGTGTCTCCATAACCTTACCAATCTTCTTTTTTCAGACCCAATGAACCAACATTTTATAAGCATTCTTCATAGGCTATGTTTCCAAATTTCATGTTTCCACCAAAACTTTAAACGGAGACAAAAAGCAGCCAACGTGGTGAACACTCACTTCATTTCTCCTCCCTTGCTTTCTTCTCAGGAATGAGGAAATGCAAAGCAGCAAGCAGAAAGCCTACTGAATAAGCAACAATTTGGACCATTAAGAGTTGTTTTCAGCTTGGAACCAAACAGTTGTCTTGTAGAAAAGACACAGAGTGTGGTTACCTCTGGTATTAATCAAGAGGAAGGGGACAAAGCCTGAGAAAGGAAATGGGAATCTAGATGAGCCACTCTGGATCTTAGATTTCCTTGCTGAAACTTCAAAAAATTAAGTTTATTTGAGTGTGCTCCTAAGTGAAAGATAAACAACAACCTCTGCTACAGAAGCACATCCTTTTGGGCAGAACTGGGCATACCTGAAGAAGAATGAGCTTAGCCCTTGAAACAAATTATCTGACTCAATGGCTGGCAAACAACTATGGCTCTCTGGCCAAACCTAGCCTGTTACCTGTTTTTGTAAATAAAGTTTTATTGAAACAAAGCCATCCTGTCCATTTACCTAATTCCTACAGTTGTTTCTTTCTTTCTTTCTTTCTTTCATTTCCTTTTTTCTTTTTTTCTTTTTTTTTTTTTTTGCTTCAATGGTAGAGTTTAGTAGTTGCAACAGCGACCTTGGCCCACAAAGCCTGAATAAAAATATTTACTCTTTAACCCTTTAGAGAAAAATCTGCTGGCCCTTGGTCAAGTTCACTGTGTCTGGTATTGTATGCCTTATGGTGCTAACCAATCTTATGTGATACTCCCCTAAATATGTTGGGAGACATTCTCCGTGTCAGATGCCCCTCTTGGGAATACAAAGTGCTCATCAGCCTTTTAAATTCTTCAAGAAGTCTTGAAGCACATGCATCTGCTTAGCTTTGTTTAACTCAGCATTGCTCAGACTCACTTGACCCTATCAGCATTCCATGGAGCACAAGGAACACACTCGGCGAAACACCAATCTGGTTGCTTATTACTGTGCTTTGAATTGATTTTCTTTCTATTTTTTTCTAAGCCTGTAGACAGGTCATGCTTAGATTTTCCAGTCTAGTGACAGCTGTGCTGATGACATCGGAGAGAAAGGTTGTGGTTTTCCTCTTGGGCCAGTGTGGTAGGGAGGAGGCCTGCCTTCTGCTCTGGGAAAGTGCACACAGAAGTCGGGAGCACTCCCAGAGGGCAAAGCACTCTCCCTGCAATGTCTTCTTATTTTCCCTCTTTACTGGATCATCCCCATGAGCAGAGAAATGCATCTTTCACCTTAGAACTAAACAAAACCCTCTCTGGAACTCCATTCTCATTCAACAACCACCCATTTCTCTGGTGGCATTCACAACAGAACTCTCTTCAAGTGTTATCTATTTTCATTTCCTCCAATCCTCCTCCTCCTATTTTCTCTCCTTAGTCAGGCTTTATCCACCACTCCCTGAAATTACTTTCTTCAAGGTCACCATGACCTCCAAGTGGCTAACCCAAAAAGTCAAAGCTCAGTGCTGGTTGTATGTAGAATATTTGCCACTTTCTATACAAATAATCCCCCTCTTCTACCAGATAATTACCTCCTCCTCTTGGCTCCTAGGACCCTCCTGTCTCTTGCTCCTCTTGCCTCCTTTTTGGCTATTGCCCTGAGCTTATTTATCTCCCTGACCTCTACCTTGGATGCCTCAAGGACCTTGGTAGAATGCCTTTCCCTCTTCCATACTTTTTCTGGTGGTCTTTCTGTCTCGTGGCTTTCAATACCAAGTATATTCTGATGACTCTCACGTTTCTATCTCTATCCTTGTGTGGAATATTATTTCCCCAGAAATCCACTTGGCTTTTGCTTCCATGTTTCTGCTGAAACAGTGCATTCTCAGTGAGGTCCTCCCTGACCACTCTCCGTAAATATTTGTGTAAGCATACCTTGCCCCTTGCCCCTGCTGCAATGTACCCTTGCTGGACTTTTTCTTCTTGACACTCAGTGCCATCTGATGTCCTCTACATCTCCTTGGTTAGTTATCTGCTGTCTGTCTCTCTTCACTAGAACGCATGTGTCATGAAGGAGTAAGTGCTTGGTTCTCTGCTGTACTCCCAGGGTTTAGAACCATGCAAGGTACATTGCAGATACTCAGTAAATATTTTACGATGACTAGAGGTGAGAGTTGTTTGACATGGAGTTTTAGGGCTCCTCATGATTTCATAGCTGGGGGAGCTAAGGTTAGATCTTTTTGTCCCAAATCACATGGTTTACACATAATAGAGTTGATGCTAGAAATCTGGTCATTTACTGATTCTCCACTAAGTGCCAGGCACCATGACAGATAGCATGGACAAGGGGTTCATTTGTACTTTGAGTCTTTTTATTTTTTTAGTGAAAATCCACTTTGAATGGACAGTGACAATTCACTTCTTGGCCTCGGCCAAGCTTTTTCCATAGCCTCTTGCTACCACCATCATAATGACCCTTAAGACCAAAAAGATATATATGTTTAAATTGCCAACATTCTCCCCTTGTGCGTAGATCTTAGAGGACTTCTGCAGCAGGAAATGAGTTTACCTCTTATATGGAAGGCAACTTCCTCAGTTCTCTAAAGGACAACTGTTAAGAGTTGGAAATCCTGGGTATTTGTGCGGTATCCCAATGTCTACTGTCTGGTCTTTCATATAGTTTTTTTTTTTTAAATATTTATTTTTTAGTTGTAGGTGGACACAATATCTTTATTTTTTAATTTTTTTTTATGTGGTGCTGAGGATCGAACCCAGTGCCTCCCGCGTGCTAGGCGAGCACGCTACCACTGCGCCATAATCCCAGCCCCTCTTTCATATAGTTTTTAATGCCTATGTCTTATCTGGGTGGGCAGCTTTATATGTGTCCACCCTTGCTGGTACTCAGTCCAAAGCCCTCCATGTCGAGAAGATTCCATTATACAATGGCAAGCAAGAGTGGCAGGGATTCTGTCAGGTCTTTTTCCCATCCTGATGAGAAATAGCAAGAATTATTGTTTAGAGATCTTCTCTCACTCATATACACATTCAAAGTGAATAATGTTTTAGAACCCAGAATTGTCAATTGGGTTGGCATCTCAATGTCATATTGTTCCACCATTTTGTACCAATGCAGGGATCCCCCAAACATGTGAATTACCTTTACTTGAGTCCCTTTTATCAACAGAACATATTTATTCTTAAACAACTTTCCTTATGTCAAGTCAAAGCCAGATCTCTAAATCCTCTGCACATTGGTCCTGGTTTTGCCCTTGACACCCATTCTGAGAATATCCCATCTTCCACTTATTTTTCAGGACTTCAAATATAGAATGATCATTTATTCCTGTGAATGTAGAAAAGATCATTTATTCTATTCATATTGGACCTGGATACCGTTATAACTTTGTTGTCTTTGACAGTAAATGTAGGTTAATAAATCTTTGTTATTTATTCCCAGCAAGAAGAGTATAAAGTATTGTCATTACCAGGGCATGGCTAGAGAAACCAAGGTATATGGATAGCAAATGACTTGCTGTGGGCTCAGTGGACAAATGATTCTGGGTTGCTTGTCCTTTGCTCCAACTCGGATTCCCTAATGTGTTGCACACTCCAGAGAAAGCTATTACAGTAATGACGCCAAGAACATTAGAATTCTTATTATTGAGAAAGATGCACTTTCATTTAAAGGGCTCCATTCTTCTTAGATGAGTTCTACTTTCTGCTTTCCCTTCATTTGAGTCCAATGTTTATTATTTCCACTCCACTGCTGGCCTGACAAAGCTAAAATTCCACTCACACCAGCCAGCAAACTTGATTCTGGACAGCAGGGGATGAGAGCACTTGGTCTATTGGAGATAAAGCTTTCTCTCCAGTTTGATCAGCAAGCCGGATTTAAACTGACAAGAGCAGAGCTCTACAAAAAAAAAGATCTATTAATTGTCCTGTAGAAGGAAAAGGTCATTGGGCAAATGTTACCCTGTCTCATTTTATAGCTAGAATCTGGGCATCAGCATCAAATCATTTCTCTGTAACTAGATTCTGCCTCTCAACAATAATTAAAAAAATGACTCTGGATAAAATCATGCTGTAGTTTTCTGTGTGAATTTTGTTACTTGAATATATTTCACTTATTCTGAAATCAGTCTGGAGTTGCTGACACTATACTTTCTCCAGGATCCTACTGAAAAATTTATTCAAGGTGTCTGAGACCATTAATTGTTTCTCCCAGATTCCCTTTGGAGCCCATTTCTCAGGCTACAGCTCCAAAGATAGAACAGAAGTTTTCTGGTGGGATCCAGGTCACTGATACCAGCAGCATGTGGAAGAGGGTTAGGCACACACAGAAATGTAGCCCATTAGACCAGTGCAATTTTTCTGGCGATTTCAGGGATGGACAGGCTGCAGAAGGATCCAGGAATGGAGGGGATGGAAGGTAATACCTCTAATGTCCCCATGGCAGGTGGGCAACACCAACATGGCTCTGCCTTGGGCTGATGGTTGCATATTTTCAGATTCAGCAAATATTTACTGTATATCTATGTGTCTATCAAAAATTAAACACTCCATATACAGGGATTCATGTAATCCTCACTATAACCCTGTGAAGTGGGTCTAGCTTGAGTTTTCTGGCTTTTTTGTTTTGTTACTGTCAACAGTTTGAATCAATGGTTACCATCTAAGCCTTACCCTGAAGAAGTCAGAGGTTGAATAATGAGTGAAGGATAGTAAATAGATTCTCCCACTACAGTGCAGGCTTCCTGACAGGAGCCCATCCAGCAGGGTAACTTGGTCAGGATCATAGGGCTGGGAAGTGGCAGGTTGGGTCTTGACACCAAGGTGGAAACCAGGACTGGTGCCACTTCTCCTTTCCCCACTGTCTTCATGTTTATGGCCTGTTTACTACCTTTGAGCTTATAAGATGCCTTCATGGTCACCATCTCAGTAGTGTTCTAACACTGATTTTAAAAAAATGAAGAAATTTTAAAAATTAAGAATTTATAAGTGTAATCTGTAGTTTCCCCCCTTCACTTTTAGCTGAGGATCTGTTTCTTTTCATCTTTACCTGGCTGATCATCAAAGTCCCTGGTCAGTTTCATTTCCCTCTGCATTTTTGGTCTCACTCATTCCTCAGTTCTGTTCACATTTCAGGGCTCTGTGCTAAAGACAAATAGAGGAATTCTGCTTCACATATGGATCATTTCTCTCGAAGTGATCTCAAAGTGATCATGCAGTCCACTAGTGGTGTCTCTGTTGATTAGGAACAACATTGTCCAGAGGCAAGTTATCACGGTATCCTTCTCTTTCTAGCCCCTGCTCCTGAGTTCCCTAGGCACCCATGTTTCTTTCTCTCCACTGGATCCCAGGCACTGAGGATTGATCTACTCTTGAGGAGTCTATGATAGCAATTTCTCTGGCTACCTGAGCTCACAAATGAGGATGAGAGGGGGAACAGAGCCCCTCTATGCTCATTAAGGAGTTGTTTACAAGGTTGGTGAGCTTATCCTGCTGAGGGCAGTTTTGCTGTTCTCTTTCCTTTGGAAGCATCTCCCTTAGAATAATCACAGACCAGCTTGGAGAGAAAGGAATCAAAACAAATATAAAACCTAGGGAATATGACCTTCCTTCACTTTGGGTGTCCATGCACAATAGGTGGCCTGAGCATATGTGTGAAGGTAGAATATCAACCACTAGCTTCCTCAGGAAGGAACAGCATAGAGAACAAATCGATGAACCCTAGGACTATGTACATTTCCATCCCACGCTAATTGTTTAGTCATAAATGTTCTGCCATGACTGTGGTTGTCAGTGGCTTTCTGCAAATGAACCTAAAAAACTTTATTAACCCAAATTATTTTTTGAATGTCTGAGGCACAAGGAAGCCTAGAGCTAAATTTAGTGTTCAAATGTAATAATAAACTTATCCCAGATGTCTGGCATTTCTCATTCTCTTCTCCTTTTAATTAGTTTTGGCTGCCTTTCCATTTTTAATTGTCCAGGTTTATTTGAGATTTAACTTAATAAACCACCACAATCCCTTTTGCATTTCTCCTTAGGAAATCAAATTGGCTAACATTTTCAGATGTTGACACTTCCTTTCAAGGCATAACTCCTTTTAAAAAACGAGTTTTGAAATCACAAGTACAAATGGAAACACAATTGATGGGCTTGGACACTGATCCTCCTCATGGATGTCAGCTGACACATGATCTTTAGCTGGGGCATGTATCACACAGGTACACAAATACCTTACACATTTATGTCTCCTCCTCTAAGAAAACCTGATTTTCCATGGAATGGAAATCTTGATCACTAGGTAGTGTGTCCGAGAGTTCAGTGTTTTTCCACAACAAATAAACAGCATTTTTTTTTTTTTACCATAAAATGAATTTGTACTGTCCAAGGAAAATGGCTTCGCATACTGCCAAATGTGATTATCTAGATTGATTTACTCCTGCCCTGCAGTAACCTGGTTACTTAGCTTTGCAGATTCAGCTGGACTTGCTTTTCCCTCTGGCTAAGTAGAGACAGATCTACTTCTAGTGAATCAGGGAAAAGGTGAGTTCCACAGCTTAGAGACTAATGGGCAATAAGACAGGAGCCAATGTTTCCTACCTAACTCCATTATCTTGTTTCCAGCCAGTGTTGATCCTGCCCAGGAAGTCTGGCGTGACAGGAGAATCAAAGGTTGGGGCTCAGAGAAAGAGGAGCTAGGGGCATAACTAGTATCCCTCACCCTTCCTGTGGCTCTTTCCCTTTACCATTGCCCAACTTCTCTTGGGTCACTAAGTCCTCAGATACATGCTGACCAAGCCACCTCCTCCCACCCCTGCTTCAGCATAACGCAGCAATTTCCAGTGGGCACTGGTATCTGTGGGAACTGATTTCTAGTTCCAGGTCTGCTGCCTCCCAGCTCTGCATCACCTCACCACTTGGAAGTTCAGTGTGCTTCACAGAATAATCCCCATCTCCCAACTACATGTTTGATCCATTTCAAGTGCCAGCATGATGGCAGGCCACCAGGAAAGGCTCCATTACAGTTAGTTCCCTTCGCTCTTCCTTCTCCAGTCCCCGTCCATTCACAGGCTCACCTAGATCTCTCTTTTCTTCAAGGTTCCCCTCTCTGTAGACTGATAGCAGGTTCTATTACTCCATATGATCTGGAGATTGACAAAGATTCTCTTCTTGGCCAAACTTTTGTCAGAGTCCTCTGAAACCAACTAGGCTCCAAACTTGGGCATGTCCTCCAAGAGAACAATTTTAGCAAGAATCTTGCCAGAATCCCCCACCCCCAATATCTGATCAAATTCCTCAGCTTCCACCATTCTTCTAATGATATCTGATCATCCTGATAGTTCAGTTGAACCAGAATCCCTCTTTCCCATTTCCTCTTACTAATTGTCCATCCAGAGAAAACTTCTTCTTTCCCAATATTATTATTATCAGAGTTCTTCTCACATTATATCCTTATTGTTGTCATTAATTCTCTCTGCCCTTGTGCCTACCCCATCCCCAAGCCCCAGTGCTAGACCAAGAAGTTTCTTAATATCAAGGATTGGGTTTTATTCTTCTTTGCACTTTTCTCCCAGTTTCACTTCACCATGGCACACAGCAGGTACTGAGTATCTGTGCTGATAACTATGAAGTCATGAGGATTCACAGCAGGTATTGATGGGTGCTAAAGCTTTAGTGCATCCTCCAAGGCAGTTTATTTTAACAGGGGCCTTCAAACAATGCTTCAACAACTAGAAGTTCCCTTGACATTTTACCTCAATAAGCCAAATTAGATAACATTGAAGAGGATGAGGCAAAAGCCTTTGAGCTCTCAGTCTTTCAGGATCACCAAATGTCATTTAGGGTGTGGCCTCAAATCCTAATCAGGGGCTAGGGCCTGGACCCAATTTAAATGACTTCTACTTCAAGATACTCACTAAGTCAGAGATGAAGAGACAGGCTCTGCCCTGGTGTGGCTGATTTCTCCATGGTGGACTCCATGGAGTCACACCCAAGTATGTGATGTCATAAGTTGAAGAGTAGCCACGGATCTCAGGGCAAGAAAGGATATGAACATTCTAAGGCGAGAAAGTGAGTTCTACTTGGAATTCCTTGGGGGTTTCAGGGAGGAGGAAGCATGAGAGCTGAAATTTGAAGAACAACAGAATTTCTACTGTTGGGATTTGGGGGAAGGATAGCCTAGAGAAGGAGAGGGATCATCAGCAGTGAATAAAAAGGGAGGGAGGGTGGGGATCATCATACATTTTTGCTTAAGTCTAGGAATTAGGCTCAGTTTTTAAACTTCCATAGTGTTCACTTTGATAAGAAGGAGGATGATTTAAAATTCAAGCTTCAAGGGGTTTAAGAGGGTGAGGCAATGGTAGCATGTGGACCCCTCCTTCCTGTCTGAGTGGATGATTCTACACATGTGTCTTCTCTTCCTACAAACTTCTCTGAGGGAGGGGGCAGTTCAAAAGTGGTATCTAGAAGCATCATGAGTTGGAAAAACTTTGGGCTTGGGGACCAGAGGACCTCCAAATCAAATGCAAATCTAACATTGGATGTGCTGTAGGCCCTAGGCAAGGGTAAACCTCAATTTCCACTGCTATTGAATTGTAATAAGCCTTCTTATTTAAGAGGTGTGAGGATTCCATCTCCAAGGGCATAGCCCAGTGCCTGGCACCTAGGGAGTACTTGGTACCCACAAAGGCTCCCTCTTTGATCAAATTTCAGCCAGGCTCCTGTGAGCCCTCTTCTCAACTCTAGTCCCCATCCTGTCCTTTCCTTGGCCCACCCAGTTTTAACAAGAAATCTTTTAAATTACTTTATCAAGAATCCCCCTACCCTTGATCCACTCATTCTGCTCCTTGGCTATAAATTCCCAATTGTACTTTTTGCATTTGGAATTAAGTCCAATCTCTATCTCCCATTGTAGTGCTCCTAACACAGCAATGATGAATGGTCTTTCTCCTGTTGTGAAATGTGTCAGGGCAGGCCAGTGATTATTACCATTGTCTTTCCTCTCTTCCAGGGCCCAGGAGACAGTGGGATTTGTCTACTTGTTTCCCATTGAAAGGATGGCACATTCTTTTGTGTGACAAATCCTCTTTCCTGGTGTCACAGTTCTGCTGGAGTCACTTGTCCTTGTGTATTGACTTCAGGCAGGTGCTCTGAGATCAAATGGAGAGGATGGGTTGCTGAGTCTGCCTCACACCTCCATATCCTTCCTTGGGGTCAGCATGGTAACTGCAAGAGGGACTGAGCCAGACTTTCAGAAGCTGCTTAGTTCCTAACCAACATTCAGCTTGATTCTGAGTAATCAAATCAGCCTTGATTGAGGAAAAGGCCTCATCTCAGGAAACCAATGTTTCTGATCAAAGGTCAGCCTCAAAATCCAATCCACATGTAATTATAGTAGTGTTTTAAGAACCAGAATTGAGGTTCAAAGTCCAACTTTTTCTTCTTCTTTTTTTTTTTTTCCTCTGAAACAACTGGCCTCTGCCCCTGGACAAACAAGGTTGTGTCTCTGACAACTATAATACAATTTTAATTTCAAATCTAAAACTCAGGGATTCTTTCAAGTTGTCATCAGTTTGTCATATGTCAGTTTTTTTGGCTGAAAAACCAAGATCAGTAGGCACAAACCTTGCCATCTTCTTTTACCTCCTTTCAGTGTTACTGTCTCTAAACCCATTGGCCATCATTTTGCAGAAAGAAAGTCCTTCTTCCACTCCTTCCCCCAAAAGTTGTGATTCCAACCTATCCACTCCATCTCAGGATTCAAAGATTTTACCCATACTCCTCATTTTCCTCTCCTTGCCATCCACCGTCTCTTGGTATAGAGTTGCCTACACTATGAAATTGCTGGTTGCTAACTATGATGTGCAAGATGATTAAAATATACAACACTTTAAAAATAGTTATCAGTGTCACCAATGACTTCTCAGAAAACCAGTGCTGCTAGTACTCAGTTTCTAGAACATAATGTACATGGGCCTGGTGAACAAGATTGGGAGCCTAACCCTGATGGATTGTGCACTATATCCCAGAAAAAAGGCTTCTGATCCAGGAAAATGGTTCTTTTAGAACCATCTCCACTCATTCATAGCTAAAGACCCCACCTGGGGTGGGGACCATGTGCCAAGGGTCTCTGAGCTGCTGCCCTCACTCAGCGCTACTCCTGCCTTCTGATGGTAGGAAGGAGGAGGAATGCCAAGCAGCAGCCCCTGGGGCATTGAGGTGTCATTATAGAACGTATCAGGTGCCTATGATGAGGGTCTCTGAGGGACATCAAGCCTGGGCTGCCCAACACCAGCAACCCTTAGGGAACCCTGGAGAGCGTGGATACAAGTGCTGCAGACAAGTGGCCTATCACTTGGCTTCCTGCAGGCTGTCTAGTCGTGGACTAGTGACTCCCCTTCCACCTGCCTGCCTCAGTCTCTCTAATCTGTGGCAATAATGAGTTTTTGAAGTAGGGAAGCCTTTTTATTAGTTGTTACGGCTTCTGCATGGAAGTTCCACATGCTGGGCAGCTTCACCAACAGGAGTTGATTGCCTGGCAGTTTCGGAGGCAAGAAGGATCTCTTCTAGTATTCTCACCTGTGTTGTAGATGGCTGCCTTGATGTTCACATGGCATTCTCTCTGTATGCCAGTTTATGTCCAAATCTCCCCCTTTTAGAAGGACACCAGTCGTACTGGATTACAAGCCTCCCTTCCTCCACATCTTAACTGATTACATGGGCAACAATTCTATTCGCAAATAGCACGTTCCAAGGTACTGGGGTTGGGACTTGAACATATGAAGTGGGGCCTGGGGAGGGCAACAGTTCAACCTATAACAGACCTGAAGAACTGAAGCGAGGATCAGGATACCTGGATTCTACCCCCAGCTCTACTACTAAGAGGCTGTGAGCCACTGGGTATATGAACTCAGTTCTTTGGCCTCAGTGTGAGGGTGACACTGGATGGTCTCAGAGGTCTTCCAGCTATAGGAACTGATAGCTTCATCATCTAACTGAAACTGATCCAAATGTTTGCCAAGCATTTAAAACTTCTCACAGGGAGATACAGTATAAACACTAAGAAATAATAACCCCTGAAGCCTCAGAAGAAAGAATGCATACAAATTCAAAGTGGTTTTCAAACATTATTTCATTAATCCTTACAAATCCCCTGTGAAGTCGAATTATTAAAGAGCAAACTGACAATCATGCTGTAATCTGGTCAAGTAGAAGAACAATATCTCAGACAAGATAATAGCAGACTTATCTGTCACAGGGGAGGCTGAATATGCAAAGGCGAGCGTGTCGGAAACAAATAGGAAATTTTATCTCAGGTGGCTTTGAAATAGGGGCTGAAGATGAGGCTTTGGCTGCTATCCTGGGACTTTCCAAAGGAGGGAGGGGTGATTTATAAGGAGATTTTCCAGAATACATGCATCATTCATGGATTCTAATTTTTCATGCATAAATGTTTGAGTTGATATTTAAGATCTAGGAAATCTGCTGGGAGGGAATTACAATGTTTTCCTGAGGTGAGAAAAAAAAAAATAAAAAAGTCCCACTGCCCTTAGATGAATTTTTTTTTTTTTACCTAGAAAGTAGAAAAGATATCAATGTTTTTCTACCTTAGCCGCAAAGGTAGATGTGCTTCAGATTATGGAGATGTGACCACCTCCTAGAAGCCCTCTTCCTCCCAGCCACTGGCCATTGTCCTAGTTTTAACCTTCATCCTGGGACACTGATCATCTCACATGCCATATAGACAAGATGAAGGATGCAATACCAGGCCTGAAGCCCATCCTGGGCAGTGGGATGGAAGATTATCCAGATCTGGACTTCCAGGAAGGCTCTCTACTCTGGGAAGGGGCCAAGGAGGAACTGCTTTCTCACTCCAGCCTTAGGGCCCCTTGCTGGACTTTTGGCCTGAAATTCCACCACTGGAGATTGTTGGATTGCAAGAGTATTTATCTCCAAGTGACCGCCTTGAAAACCTAAATGCCTCTGGAAAAGTGAGGACTGGACCTCTAGCCACTCACCCTACAATCGTCTGTGGCACTGTGAAGTCACTTAGAGGGAAACTGGGTAGCACAGGTCTCAAATGTTTGATGGGAATAGGAAGAAGTAAGGGACAAAGAAGGTGAGGTGAGGTAGCTGGATGACCTTGAAGCTCATTTTTGCCCACCTCACTGTGATGTGGGAGGAGCTGCAGTCCAGGCTGACCCCACTTAGTGAAGCATTGGTGCTGAAGGTTTATGGGTTGACTTCATTTAGTGAAGCATGCTGACAGTGAACTTAACATCTTATATGGTGACCCAGTTGATAAATCTGTTCATATGCAATCAAAAACTCTCTTGCAGGGTTCTACTGAGGCTGTGTTTATTATTAAGATCAACTAACCAAACAAGAAACAAATAGAAAGCAACCATTAAAGATCATAACTTTAAAAGAACCTACATTCTCTACATAACCTGGCTCTAGTCTCTTCTCCCAAGACTCCTTCAAATATATCCGTACCCAATTCCTGGAATCCCCAAATGAGCCAGCCTCCTCCACATGCTGCTCTCTTAATATGGAAGAAGACTTTGTCCCCTTTCTACTGGGGCTAAATACCATTCTTCATTCAAGACCCACCTCAAGCCTGGCCCTCCCAGGAGGCCTTCCCCGACTCCCAGAGGGACGAGGCTCCCTTTCCTGCACCTCAGCAGTGGTTGGAATTGTTGCTTGCATTTCCCATTTTCTAGTTCCTTCCTCTAATGCATGAGCAGAACTGACAGTCTCTATCTTAGTGTCCTGGATGTGAGACCCAGTCCCTGGCACACAGGAAATGCCAAGCATGGTTTATTGTGAATGAACTATTTTTACTTATTAAATTTCCTGGATGAAAAAATATAGAAGTCAGTTCTGGTGAGAGCAAGGTGAAGCACTAGTGTTCTGTGTTGTGGTAGAAATATAAATTGATTCAAGGCCTTTGGGAAGCCATTTAGCAAGAGGTATCACGAACAATAGCAATTTTATAATCTTTGACCCTGGCACTCCTCTTCTGGGAATCCATCCTAAAGAAATAATATAAACTATGAAAATATTATCCCCATGATATATGGCATGGCAGTGTTATTTAAAATAGAAGTACTTAGAACTTACTTAAATGTCTGATAACAGAAGAATAGTTAAATCAAAATCTAGTGTACTGTTTTGTGACCATTAAAAAGTCATGGCTATGAAAAACTATCTCAAATATGGAGAAGAATTATGATAAAAGGTTTAATCAAAATGATATAAAACACATGTATAGGGTAATTAAAATTTTGTAAAATAAAAATAATAGCTAACATATTTAAGGGCTCAGTTAATACTTCACATGTATTAAAATTTATATATGACTTATAAATTATATATCTTATATGTCATATATTATGTCACACAAATATGTATGTATACATACATATCTTATATAAGATTTAAATCTCACTTTAATGTATAAATGAGAGCTTTTATGAATTTTAATATTATAAGAGCTCTGAAAACTATATTCAGGTATTTGTGCATTTATGAAAATATAGACATTCTGAGTTATAATGCTGTTTTAATAATTATGTTTATATGATTTGTGAATCTAAATACATTCCTTACCTACAAAACTCATCTGGAAGATGGACAAAAATAAGATATTTGACATTTTTCAAAAGACCCCAGTATAAGAATAACTAGAAGTCACAACTTTAATAAACTAATGATTAGACATTAAAAAAAGATTTAAACCTTGTAACAATTCTATGTGGTGAGCATTACTAGTATGTCCATGTTATAGGATGGGAGCAGAAGCAGAGAGAGGTTAAGTAACTTGTCCTAAATCATACAGTAACAGAGCCTAGATTCAAACCCAAGACACTCTGTGTCAAGACTGCGCTCATATCACTGTTATAAAATTCATCTAGAGTTTGGAAGAAAATAAAACCAAATGCTTATAGCATTTTTAAGTTTGTAAATATATAAATGAATATTTCAATATTTAAAATTTTCTATAATGGGCTTATATTATCCTTATAAAAGAAAAACATCTCTTATAAAATCTTTAAAAATTAAATAACAATGTGGAAATCTTTCTTCAAATATCTACTTTGAAGCATGTCTGCAACAGTTGTTGGTTTAAATATTCTGGAACTGGTTCCTGCAGACCGGTAGGAGCCACAGAGGGCCCAAATCCACCTTCAGGAAACTCCACGGTTGTCCAGCCAAAGGGAGACCAGGTACTGCTACCTCTAGCCACTGGGGAGCCCAAATTCAGGGCAAGAGTCGCTCCAGAGACCCCAGCACGAGACAGCCCCACCCAACTGCGGCCTGGGTCTGCCCCAGTTCTGCTCCAGAGTTCCTGCAGACCAGCAGGAGCCACAGAGGGCCCATCCAACCTCAGGAAACTCCACAGGTGTCCAACCAAGGGTTGACCAGACACTGATAGCTACCAGCCTCAGAGGAAGGCACACCCAGGGTAAGAGTGGCCTGCAGAGATCCCAGTGTGAAGAGGCCCCACCCAAGTGTGCTCTGGGCCTGCCTCAGTTCCACTCTAGAGTTCCTGTGGTCAGGCGAGACAGAAGGCCCAAAATTGCCCTTAGGGAATGCCAGGGATACCCAGCTGAAGGCAGACCAGAGCCTGCCAGCCTCCAGCCCCAGGGGAGCTCACACTCACTGTAAGGGTCACACACAGGGTCCTCCTTGTGACCCTGCCTAAGTGAGACCTGGGCTTGCCTCCAGTTCTGCTCCAGAGTTTCTGTTCACCAGCAAGAGTGCAAGAGGGGGATAAAACAGCCCTCAGAGGCCACCTCAGGAGCCCAGCCAAGGCCACTCCCACTGCCCTCTAGAGGTACATCCACTACCTCCACCACCAACTTTAGTGGCAGTAGTGCATATCTGGGGACATGAGAGGAAGAGAAGTAGCTCCAAGGTGAGACACAGGTAATCTGGAGTGTCAAAACAAGATTACAGGATAGAAGCTGCAATACCTCAGATGGGTATTTCAAGAAAGGAAGATACACAATCAACATGAACAAACAAGGGAAAAAAGTGCCCCAAATAAACCTTGATACCACTGTAAAAGAATACATTGACAATACAGATGATGAAATGTCGGAGAAAGAATTCAGAATGTACATAAAAATGAGCAGCGAATTAAAGAATGAGCAATTACAGGAAAAAATTGATCAATCCAACAAAGAAATAGGAGAGCAAATAAAGGCAACCATTGATCATTCTAACAAAGAGATAAGAGAGCAATTACAAGTAGCAAAAGATTAAGAAAGAGCTAGAGATTGTGAAAAAAAAACAATCAGAAATTCTTGAAATGAAGGAAACAATAAACCAAATTAAAAACTCAATAGAAAGCATCACCAGCGGACTAGATCACCTGGAAGACAGAACCTCGGATAATGAAGACAAGATATACTATCTTGAAAATAAACTTGACCATACAGTGAAGATGATAAAAAATCATGAACAGAACATACAAGAAATATGAGACAGCATCAAAAGACCAAATATAAGATTTATTGGGATAGAAGAAGGCGCAGAATTTCAAACCAAAGGAATGCACAATCTCTTCAATGAAATAATACCAGAAAATTTCCCAACTATGAAAAATGAAGTAGAAAATCAAATACAAGAGGCTTACTGGACACAAAACATACAAAATTTCAACAGATCTACACCAAGGCACATTATAATGAAAATGCCCAACATACAGAATAAGGATAGAATTTTAAAGGCCGCAAGAGAGAGAAACCAGATTACATATAAGGGGAGACCAATTCGTATCTCAGCAGATTTTTCAACCCAGACCCTAAAAGCCAGGAGATCATGGAATAACATATTACGAGCCCTGAAAAAAAAGCCAGTCTTAGCAAATACAAAAAAATAGAGATTCTACCCTGCATCCTATCTGACCACATGGAATAAAATTACAAATCAATGACAGATTAAAAGACAGAAACTACTCCATCACCTGGAAACTAAATAATATGCTATTGAATGATGCATGGATAAGAGAAGACATCAGGGAAGAGATAAAAAATTCTTAGAGGCAAATGAAAACTCTGATACAACATATCAAAATCTCTGGGATGCCATGAAGGCAGTACTAAGAGGAAAATTCATAGCACTAAAATCATTCATTAGAAGAAGTAAAACTCAACAAATAAATGAATTGACTCTTCGTCTCAAAGCCTTAGAAAAGGAAGAACAAATTAACACCCAAAGAAGTAAGACAGGAAATAATCAAAATTTGGGCTGGAATCAATGAAATTGAAACAAAAGAAACAATTCAAAAAATTGACAAAACAAAAAGCTGGTTCTTTGAAAAAATAAACAAAATTGACAAACCCTTAGCCACCCTAATGAAAAGAAGGAGGGAGAAAACCCAAATTACTAAAATTTGTGATGAAAAAGGAAATATCACAACAGACACTACTGAAATACAGAGGATAATTAGAAACTATTTTGAAAATTTATACTCCAGTAAAATAGAAAACCCTGAAGACAATGACAAATTTCTAGAGGCATATGATCTACCCAAACTGAACCAAGAGGACATACACAACTTAAACAGATCAATTTCAAGCAGGGAAATAGAAGATGCCATCAAGAGCCTGCCAACCAAGAAAAGCTCAGGTCCAGATGGATTCTCAGCTGAGTTCTACAAGATCTTCAAAGAAGAATTAATACCATTACTCCTCAAACTATTTCATGAAATAGAAAAGGAGGGAACCCTTCCAAACTCATTCTATGAGGCAAGTATCAACCTGATTCCAAAACCAGACAGAGACACATCAAAGAAAGAAAACTTCAGACCAATATCCCTGATGAAAATGCAAAAATTCTCAATAAAATTCTGGCAAACTGCATACAAAAACATATCAAAAACATAGTGAACTATGATCAAGTGGGGTTCATCCCAGGGATGCAAGTTTGGTTCAACATATGGAAATCAATTAATGTAATACATCACATCAATAGACTTAAAGATAAGAGTCATATGATTTTATCAATCGATGCAGAGAAGGCATTTGACAAAATACAATACCCTTTTATGCTCAAAACGCTAGAAAAACTTGGGATAGTAGGAACATTCCTCAACTTTGTAAAAGCTATCTATGCTAAACCCAAGGCTAACATCATCCTAAATGGAGAAAAATTGGAATCATTCCCTCTGAAAATGAGAAGTAGACAGGGATGCCTTATCTCACCACTGCTATTCAACATAGTCCTTGAGACACTAGCCAGAGCAATTAGAAAGACAAAAGAAATTAAAATGATACAAATCGGAAAAGAAGAACTCAAACTAGCATTATTTGCAGACTACATGATTCTATACTTAGAGGATCCAAAAAATTCTACCAGAAAACTTTTAGAATTAATAAATGATTTCAGCAAAGTAGCAGGACATAAAAATCAACACCCACAAATCAATTGCATTTCTATACATCATGATAAACCCTCTGAAAGAGAAATTAGGAAAACTATCCCATTCACAATAGCCTCAAAAAAAAAAAAAAAACCTGGGAATCAACTTAACAAAAGAGGTGAAAGACCTCTACAATGCAAACTACAAGACACTGAAGAAAGAAATTGAAGAAGACCTTAGAAGATGGAAAAATCTCCCATGCTCCTGGATAGGCAGAATCAATATTGTCAAAATGGCCATACTACCCAAAGTGCTATATAGACTCAATGCAATCCCAGTTAAAATCCCAATGTCACTCCTTATAAAAATAGAAAAGGCAATCATGAAATTCATTTGGAAGAATAAGAGACCCAGAATAGCCAAAGTAATCCTTAGCAAGAAGAGTGAAGCAGGAGGCATCACAATACCAGACCTCAGATTATACTACAAAGCTATAGTAACAAAAATGGCATGGTACTGGCACCAAAATAGACATGTAGACCAATGGTATAGAATAGAAGACACTAGATAAAGGAGCCAAACATGTACACTGGAGAAAAGATAGCCTGTTCAACAAATGGTGCTGGGAAAACTGGAAATCCATATGCAGCAAAATGAAACTAAACCCCTATCTCTCACCATGCACAAAATTCAACTCAAAGTGGATCAAGGACCTGGGAATCAGACCAGAGACCCAACACCTAATAGAAGAAAAAATAGGCCCAAATCTGCATCATGTCGGATTAGGACCATACTTCCTTAACAAGACTCCTATAGCACAAGAAGTAAAATCAAGAATCAACAAATGGGATGGATTCAAACTAAAAATCTTCTTCTCAGGAAAAGAAATAATCAATAAAGTGATATTCTGGGAACAAATCTTTGCCACACACATCTGATAGAGCACACATCTCCAGGATATATAAAGAACTCAAAAGACTTATCACCAAAACAACTAACAACCCAATCAATAAACGGGCCAAAGAGCTAAACACAAACTTCACAGATGAAGATATGCAATCAATCAACAGACATATGAAAAAATGTTCAACATCTCTAGCAATCAGAGAAATGCAAATCAAAAC